>PVIJ01012565.1:0-49082 GCA_004024925.1 Scalopus aquaticus
TAATGCAATTAACACCTCTATTTCCTTCATCCAGATCCACCAATAGTTAACATTTGAAAGTTGCAGATAATGTGACACTTTACTTTAGCATACCCATAACTATAATTCCATGATTGTACTTGCGTGGTAAATTTTTTTTTTTGAAGCTCTCAGAAACTAATCTTTCTCCCTGTAAAACTCTATTTTAAAAAAGCTTCTCATGGAATGACTGTATATGCCCAAATATGAGACAAGGTTTTCTTTCAAATGATCCCTCTTGGGGAGGGATATAGAAAATGGGGATGAACTTATAAGATATATAACATGATATGAAGTTTCTTTATATTTAAGGCTTTCAAGATCTCATATTTCAGGCCATTTTCTCAGTTACTTTAGTTTTGAAGAACTTAACTACTATTTAGGGAAAAGTTGATATGGAAACAACTTCAATTAATGTTAGGTTTACTCGCAGATGCAGATCTTTTGAAATTGTTTTTTAAAAGGAGAGGGCAAATATTATAACACAAAATTAATAAATATTCTTAGGAATATGAAGCAGATGGTATGGAGTAGCTCGCTCATCATCTAGCCTAATTCTCTTGTGATTTGTCTTCCGGTATTGAAGAAAGTAGAAAGCTTAACATGATGTTTGCTAGACTTGCTTGCAGTAAGAATTTTAGAAGCACTTTAGGTTCCACACACTCAGATTCACTTGCATAAAATTTGACTTCAGAATGAGGCACACTTTTTGTTGAAGGCAACAGAGGTGGGATGTAGTAGCAGCAGCAGCACCACCAGCAGCAGCTTTCAGCTGGCAGCTTCCTTCTGACAGCGCTGGGAAGGTGCACAGGGTTAGTTGCATGGTACAGAGGTAGCAGCAGGGTCAGATTAGCAGATTTTGTTCTCTGGCCAGTTTTCTGTTGTGGCTTTGGAATTATTCTTGGACGCTCAGCCTAGAATCTTCTTGCCAAACCCTCCTCCTGTCCCATCTCCCTTCAGTGATTCTGAAAGTTATTTGATACCTGTTGCAAATCTTCTCTTACACAGTCAGTACAGCTAGACCCTTACTGATGCAGAGTATGATCTCCCTATGCAAGTATTGGGTATGGATATAATAAGCAATGATTAAAAATATAGTTAGTGAGTATGCTGAAGAAATTACAAATACAAACCTATAGCACAAATTAAAAAAAACCCCTAAATTTATATAATTATGGTTTGAGATTGAAAGTGTTCATGAGTTTAAAAAATACTATATGTAAATAAAAGTGACTGGGTTAGATACTTCAGGAAGGGTCTCTTGGATTGATGGAGCTGTAGAAATAAAATTTCTTGATAAAATGCAAAAGTGGAAAAAAGGCCATATTTTAAAATTAGTGTATTATATCAATATGCGATTTTGACTTTTATGTGTCATTAAATGAATTTAATTCTATTCATAGGCATTGGCCTCTTATCTATAGTTGAAACATACTTGCAAGTTGTCAAAAAAATAAACAAAAAACCTGAAACAACCCAAAATATCAACTTTGTTTTTAACGGATTTTTTTCCCCTTGTAAATTGTGGGCTCACTATATACTCAGAGTGACCTCGATATTCAAGTTACATGGTATTAATATGGCCTCACTAATCTGATAGGAGCCTCCATTGAGAAATGTTGGCTTGCTGAATCAAGGCTCAACATAGTTTATGGCAATTTGGTGTTCAACAAACTGCCTAAATGACAAATAAATTTGGGAGTCGGTGTGGCTGCTGTGATATAGCTTCTGTTTTCTTTCCTGTCCCTAAGGTCTGCAGATTTGTGGCGCTTCCCCTGCTCCTGGCAGGGATGACTTAGACATGCTTTCTGACTCAGGGAGCTTGAAGGGTCTAGTAAGCCGGGTGACTCTAGTGGAGAGACAGTCACATGGGTCTTGACAAGGATCAAGGGGACACTTCTACCTACGCAGATGCTGACATCAGGAAGGAGGAGGCATTTTGGTTAAGCCTGCTTATACTCCTGTTATCTACAGGTTTTACTAGATCGTTAGTCATCCTTCTGATAGAAATCAATCATTAGACCAATAGTCTGGAATTCTGAATAAAATCCTTCAAGTCTCTCAACCCAGCAAGCAGATTTTCACCTACAGTTTGAGAAGTGCCAGAAAGATCTGGGAAGTTTGGCAACATTGTCTCGGCAAACAGATCGACATTGACAAAGGAGGAAGGAGACTGCTTCCACATCAACCTTTTCTTGAAGACTTGAACAGGTGGGAAGCGGTTACTCTGGGTCTTGCGTCTTGCCCTCCCTCTTCTAGTAGGGTGGCCGCGGTGGCGATCGGGCGCAGTTTCCATGCGGCCCGCTGGGGCGCACTGTGGCCCTACGAATGCGCGCCCGGGCCAAGCAGGGGCGCTCGGGAGCCGCTGCGGGGTCCAGCCCAGCGCGAGGTGGCTGGGCCGCGCCGGTGCGCAGCTGCTGCCGAGCTGCGGAGATCCCGGGGCCGTGCCGGACGAAGTACTTTTCTAAACCGCAGCCAATTCTCAGCATATTCCAGGGGTTGGTCCTCATTGCCTTCGCCGCTGACCAGCACCACCCTTGGGAAAGGGTGCGAATTTGGCGCGAGTTCCGGCGATCCTTTCTCAGGGGAGTTGGAAGGCTCAACCTAATCTTGCTCCGCCCCCTCCCTACCCCCATAGCACAAACAAATGGTCCGCGAGGACAGAGGGCCCCCGGAAGCCATACTCGTTCTGGGTAGCCATCTTACTGGTGGAAAGTGCTACTCCAATTAGGCTTCCTTGCATTGCCTTTTCTTTTTATCTGCACGTTTATTACTACAATTATTACTTTAAAAAAATAATAAAAAGTCAACCTTGGGGCCTCCCTAGTGGCACAACGGGTTAAGTCTCAGCAACATGAAGCTATCCACAGCCACTGCAGCACAAGTTTGATGCCTAGCCAGGGAGTTTCCCACATGGCACAGCAGAGCTCTCCTGCCTGGCCCCACTGCTCCCCTCAGCTGTGTATTTCAGTAGATCTGCCTGCTCTGTTCCCCACTCTGTCTCTGGTGAATCTTCTCACCCCCACCCCACTTCTGACCTACACCCCAGCTCTTGTCTTCATAAATGAATAATTTTGTTAAAAAGTCCATCTTGCCTCTTCCCTCAGCATTTGCCTTTCATGGGTGCTCATTGCTTGGGTGGGATGTGGAATCTCCTTCCTGACAAGGGAGCTCAAAGTACCATGGGTCCCTCCTATTACCCTCCCTTGTTTTATGTTTATTTAAAATAATTAGCTAATTTTAAAAAATGGAAGAATAACCAATGCATATGGTAGAACATTCAAATTGGAAGTCTCTCCGGATCCTAAGCCCCTTTTACTGCGCGGACTCCCGCTTCTCCCTCAAAAAAAAATTTTTTTTTCCTCCCTCAAATCTTGGTGATGACCTCACATCAGTGCTAGTGGATTCTGGCATTTTGAAAGAATGTTTGCCTGATGATCCTATTATGTAGCATACCGTTATTATTCAATCAGTCTTCCATTGACGGGTATCAAGGCCATTTCCAGTCTTTTGCTGTTACAAAGAATTCCTCAGTGAATATCTGTGTAAATGTGTCTTGGTCTATGTATGTCTATATGATAAATTCTTAGAAGTGGAATTTTCATTGAATATTGACGTTCCTTATTTTACTAATATTGACAATTAAAGGTAGTAGGAAGTCATGCCCTATCCCCTACCTTGAGCTTCTTAAATTATTTGCCAATGTGGAAGATTAAGAAGTAGCATGTCATTGTTTAAATTTGCATCTTTTAAATTTTGAGTGAGGTTTATTCTTTTTCACATGGATACAGCCACTTGAATTCTATAAGCAGATGGATCATGCCTTTTACCTACTTCTTTTGGGTTGCTGAACTTTTTCCTTACAGATTGTAAATACGTCTTATATATTAAATAAGTTGTTTCTTTGGCTATCAAATATACCCAGTCTTTTGACTTCATTTATAGGTTTTCACCATTCATACAGTTTTTTTATAGAGTCAAATGTGTTGGTATTTTATTTAGCAGCTGTTGGGTTTTCTGTTTTGTTTAGTGAGAACTTTCTTACCCAAATATTACATCCAAATGCTTCTAGGTTTTAGTGGAGCATACTCTCCAAAGAAACCCAGCTAATATGAAAAACTTACTGTGTGCTAGAAGAGAAGGAAAGGAATATTATTTTTTCTATGGGAAAATATGTGATTTGAAGTGAAGCAACTAGTTTGTCTAAAAAATATCATTCCCCCATGTTTTCAAAGATTATGTATTTTCAAATTATAAAGAAATGTATAATGACTAAAAAAACTCATCTGTAATTCTGAGATAAACAATGATATATGTATACATAATATGTTATATAAATTTATATTGTTTGTACTTTATAACTGACTTTAAAATGTGGCAATATTCTATGGGAATTTTCTTAGGGTAGTAAATATTCTTCTAAATATGATTTTTACGAGGCCTCCCTGGTGGCACGGGGGTTAAAATCTCAGCGTCACCAAGCTATCACCAGCAATGTGGACTGAATTCTTCCCAGCCAGGGAGCTGACCCAAATGGTACAGCAGACCTCTCCTGTCTGGTCCACTGCTCCCCTCAGCCCTGTATTTCAGTAAATTTGCTGTTCTGCTCCCCAGTCTGTCTGGTGAATACTCCGTCACCCCCCCACCTCTGGCCTATACCCCAGTTCTTGTATGCAAAAATAAATAAAAAATAAATCTTTAAAAAAAAGAAAGCACAAGAAAGAAAAGGATAAAAATAAAAGCAGAAATTGATGCAGAAAACAGAAATTCAACCAGAACTTAAAAAAAAACCCATGATTTTTACTTGTTGAATCTTGTTTTATTATATAAGTAACAATGTGTGAATTGTAGAATATTTAGGGAGTTTAAAATTTTTCATAGTTGTAAACAAGTAGTGACAAAAATGTATCTTTCTTTTTTGTCATCTCATTTAGTATGTGAACAACGCACTGCAAAGAAAGGAGGAGAAAATGGATTTAGTTTTAGGATGGAGCCTGCTTGTCCCTGACTACCTTTTTGCATAGGTTCAGTTAATCTGTGGATATTATGTGCCAGGACTCCATAGATTCTGTGCCTTAATTTAATATCTATCTATCTATCTATCTATCTATCTACTTATCTATCTATCTATTTTAAAAGATTTATTTATGCATACAAGCTGGGGCACAGGCCAGAGGCGTGGGGCGGTGAGAGGGTCACCAGAGACATCGTGTGGAGCAGAACAGGCAGATGGATGGAAATACACTGCTGAGGGGAGCAGCGGGTGAGGCAGGAGAGGTCTGCCACATCATGTGAGAATCTCCCCGGCTGGGCATCGAACTCGCGTACCCGCTGCCAACAGCTTCACAGCGCAGTGTCTAACCGCTGTGCCACTAGGGAGGCCCTAATATCTTTTTTAAAAAAGATGTATTTATGCATACAAGAACAGGGGTGTAAGACAGAGGTGTGGGGCTGTGAGAGGATTCACCAGAGACAGAGCAGGGAGCAGAACAGGCGGATCAACTGAAGTACTCTGCAGAGGGGAGCAGTGGGTGAGACAGGAGAGGTCTGCTGCACCATGTGGGAATCTCCCTGGCCAGGGAGTGACCTCATGCTGCATCGGCTGTGGAGAGTTTCAGAGGCTGAGGCCCAACCCATTGTGCCACCAGGCCCTCATCTAATGTCTTTCTGGTAACTATTTATGTTCCCAGAGATGAATAGTCAACAGACAAGGCAAGTCAACAACCCAGTTCCATATAGTTTTCATATTGCAGTGCCTGTCTGATAGGCTGAAAATGAAAATTTCCCTTTTAAAAAATATATAAAATCTCTGAGGCTCAGAGTGAGAAATTTTAAGATGTGTCATTTGTGCATCTAGAAAGGATGTAGGAGACCATCTTGTCCAATCCCTTCACTTACCGGTGAGGAAACTGAAGCTCAGAGATCTTGAGTCCTGGACTCATGCCTTAGGCTGCATATGCTGGCACAGGGTTTATGTTGGATTGTTTCTTCCCCATTTTCTGAATTATGCAGTCTTTCTCTAACATCACATTTTTTGGGGGGTGAATTAGCCTTAACTAGCTGTGATTACAGAATTTTTGATAGGGCAGACTTCTGTAGAATTTTGACTGTGTCAAACGTCTGGTACAGAGGAAATCTTAACATTGCATGCATACAGTCTCCTAGTTTTATCATTTGCACTGAAAAGGTCCTTTTATGAATTTCCTTTCTTCTCTACCATTATCCTGCTACAGAGTTTAACCTATTTTATGGTGGATTTTTGCCTCAGCTACTCAACAGGCTCTTATTTTACTTTGCATTGAGAAAACAGAACTTCGTGGACTTTTCACTCTGCTTTTCATTTACACTATAAAATATTGCTTTAGATAAACATTATGAAAGCTTTGGAGTCTTTTACCTAATTGACTTAAAGATAAGTGTAGTTAAAACACTTACTGAGGTTCTATATACCTTCTATAGCCACCCAATTGTTGAGGATCTTTTTGGACAAGAAATCATCAAGATTAGTTTGATAAGCTCAACTAACAGGGAATTTGAGGAATCTGAGGTTGGCTTGTTTTTGTTCTTGCCGTCCCTAGGCCTAAGACATCAAGACAAAATTCATCTCCCTTTTCCTTCCCTTAGAAGATTATGCAGATTGCTGTCTCCTTGGCTTTTGATATATAATGAATTTTTTTTCATAAAAGAAAAGGTCTGGGAAATTATTTTTACTCTGGACTTGGCTTTTGATGAATTGTATGACCTTGGGGGAAATTCCATATAGAGAATTTCTTGTACCACCTTTTCCTGAAGGATAAATAGGATATCCCACCTAACAATGACAATCAGAACATAAGAATATAGACTTGAATCTTGAGTGTGACTGACTGATAGTCATAGTCATGAAGTGGGTTGTTCAACTTCTGGTCGAGGAGATGGAAATACTAATTATCGAGCACCCTTTGGGTTACCAGGGAAAAACCCAACAAAATCTAGCTTAAGCCACAAAGGGGAGTCTATTGATTCATAAAGTGGGAAGTCAAAAGGGGTGACTGTGGCTTCAGACATGGCTGAGTTCATGAATTGCGATGATATCCTCAGCTTTGTTCCTCACCCTCCGTATTTAAACTAGGTTGACTTCTGCCTGGGCTTTATTCAAGCTTTGATGGTCTTTGCAGCTCAGAATTTCAGAGGAAGAGAGATAACATTTCTCTTTTAGTGTTCACATGTCAAATCTTAGGGAAGATTCCTGTTGGTCCAGTTTAGGACACTTGCCTATACTTGAACAGATGATGTGGCTAGGAGAATGGGATGCTCTAATGGGTGACCCAGGGTTGTAAGCCCACTTCTTTTGCAGAGAGAGGATTGGGCACTGTGATAAAGAACCCTACCTAAACCCCATGGAATCAGAGGAGGACAGTTGTACTGTTTCCAGACAAAGGGCAAACTGATGCTAAACAGACCAAAACAACAGATATCCACTCCAGAGGGCTTTGGATAAAGTGTGACTGTATTAGCTATATTATTTGTTCAGTGTTTATACATGCTATGTCTCCCCCCATAAATATAACTTATTATATGATCCTATTTAATTTGATTTCACTATTAAGTTTAAGCTCCACTGGGTAGAAGCAGCACCACAGTAAGCTTAACAGAGATGCAGCGATACAGGCATGTGTATTAGGCTAGAGAGATCAAAGTAAGAAGATAGCTTTTATTTTTTTCTTTAGTTAGCACAGAGAGATTGTATTTATAAAGTTTCCCTTGGCCTCTTTCATCGTATAGTTTGGAAGAAGTTTTTAAACTATTTTTTTTTTTGATGATGAAAGTAGCACAAGGAGATATGAAAGTGAAACTCCCTCTATCTCTCCTATTCCCAGATATAGGATAGTTTCTTCTTTATCACTCCAGAAATGTACCATATATTTGCAAGAATATATGTATATCTTATATAAACTCATGGGATGATTCTGTGCGTCTGCACTGCAACTTGCTTTCTTTACCTAGTGCAAAGGAAGATCTTGGAGATCGTCCTTTGTCAGGACAGATAAAGGTCCTTCATTCTCTTTATCAGTTGTCCAATTTTCCTTAGTCTGTATATGTATTTGTAACCCATCTACTCATCAGAGGATTTTAAGGTGCTTTATGAATCATGACTCTCTGGTCTGTCTTGACTGCAGGAAACCTGGTATGGCCGGAAGATCTGTGACTCAGAGTTGGACCAGGCATTGCCCATTGCTGGTAGAAGTAGCAGTGTCATCAGGGATTTCCCAGAGAAAGCAAGGTTCTCCAGGGTTAAGTTAGAGTCATAATCTGGTCCTATTACCACACCACCCACAGCCCTCCCAGTGGTTAACCAGGAAGAAGGCTTGTTGTTGAGTGGTTTGGCAAGTGTTTGAGAGAATTGCAAGGGTGTAATGACCTTCTCTCTAGCTTGTAGGCACACACGGTGGAGGGGCTGATGCTAATTTCACAGGATTGTCAGGATTACTGGGTAGCGTTTTTTTTCTACGGCCTCCTGTGTGGGCTCCTCAGTGTCCTTTATCTGCAAACATCAGCAGGTATTTCTAGGTTATGGCCCATTAATGGTTTTACCTGTTTTGGAAATGCTCATATCAAATGTAATCCCCAATATCTGTTTCCTGCCACTTAGTTACCATGCATGACTGTTCTAAAGGCAATCTAGGTTGAAGGACAGTGATCAGGATAGGTCAAAAGGGCAACTTGAAGGCAAATAAGTGAAATGCCCTAGCTCCTGGAGTCGCTTGACCAATGAATGGTTGCAGTGTTATGATGACCTAGGAGATAGAGTTTAAGGCCATAAGGTATCTTATTCATCTTGCTTTTCTTTAGACTTTTTCTGGTGCCTTTCATTACTCTCCCATATGGCTTTGCCTCTGAAATTCTTATCTTTCTAAACACAATTCTGATAGTGCCATGAGGTGGTCCCTTAGCTTTGCTACATGCACCAGAGTCTAGTGTCTTCCTCACCAGACTCTGGGCTTTCTTAGAGATCTTGTCTTACAGCTTCTGAGACAGGTAAGCTTTATCTCTTCTATGCCAGAGGATCCTACTTCCTGCCTCAAGGCTCAGAAAGCTCTATATTCTTAGCAACTAGAATAATGCCTGGCTTGTGTTAGGTACTCAGTATGTTTGTTGAAAATACCATTTAGTGCAAGATCTGCTGTGAGGATTTGGATTCGTTTCACAATCACTGAAATCACTGGTATCTCTTTTGTGTCACTGTGTTTGTCCCCTTTGTTGTTGTGAGTTCTGGTGATGCTTTTAACATTTAAAAAATATATATTTATATCTTTAAATGGAAACATTTTCCTTTTTTCCTCCTTTAGTTGCCTAATAGACCTTAAAACTATCAGACCCTAGGGGAAGTAACTGCATAAGGACAGGTTGAATGTAAGTCTAAATTGTTTTGTAAATTCTAAAGTCAGGGGGGAAAAAAATGTAAAAGACCCCAGGAAATAGCATCTTGCCACGCAGGGGGTTGGGCACAATCCCCATTTTGCCACGATATATTTTTGGACCCTGGAAACCCTCCTGAGCTTCTCTCCAACATAAGGAAGAACCTGCAATTACAAGTACAATGGCACTATTTTACCTCCCTAGGGTGGCTGGAGCACAAAGAACTCAGAAAGGCTCATGTGGGTGTTGGTTGGGCACAGGAATGTGCTTTGAAAAGGTTCTGTTTGTTTTATTTCTTGACACAGATGTAAATGGCAGCCTTGAGGCCTTGGTTAAAGCAGACATTTATTCCTTAGGTTTTCTATCCTGCGATATAACCTCCTCCTCTTTCCTGGATGATGGCAGTCTATCTAAAACATGCCACAAAAATCATCTTTGGCTTTTTATCATCTTCTGAGGACAGTCCAACCTCTTAATGTGTGTTTTTAATGTCCTACAAAGCCAACTCTGACTCTGATAGATGGTTAGGAAGCTAAGTCTAAAGATACAGAAGAATTCATGTCCTGTTTCTAAGTGGAAAGGTTCAGGATTTCTCTTGTTTTCCAAGACTGCTAGCAAAATTTTGTGACTTCTATTCAGTGACCAATTTTCATTTATGATAGCTCTCTCCTAATTGACTTCCTCATATCCATTTCTTTTAGGAAGCCCATTATGGACTTTCATCTATTCCTTTCAGACCTTGTAAGTAAGAAGTTTTCCTTAGAATAAAATGTATTCTCATTGAAGAAAACTAGAAAGACACAAAAAAGTTTAAAGAAAATAAAAATTGTCCCCCTTTTATCTGCAAGATTAAAAATCACTTAGAATATTTTGGGTAATTCCAAAATATTCTCTCTCTCTCTCTCTCTTCCCCTACCCCCCCATATATGTATGTATGTATGTGTGTGTGTATCTTCCTAATTCAGCTTGACATTGAGAGAATTTTTCTACATCAATGAGGTACTTTGTTAACACTTTAAATGTTGCTTAATAGTCAACAGTCCATAGTCAATAGTCAATAGTCAATAGTCCATGAGAAATGGCAGGGCTTACTTGAAACTTTACCCCATTTGCTTGACATTTAGATAGTTTTCATTTTGACAAGTAAATCTTCCCTTAAGATAGAATCTGAAAATTGAAATTACTAGTTAAGAAAATATAGCCTTTTATATTGTGGTAAAATATATACTACCACATTTTAGCCCTTTTAAGTGTACTGTTTAGTGGCGTTCATGTTGTTGTATAGCCATCATCATCAACCATCTCCAGAATTTTTTCATTTTTCCAAATTGAAAATCTGTACCTGCTAAATGCTAACTTCCCAGTCCCTCTTCTCATTCCCTGGCAATCTCATTCTTCTTTCTGTCTCTATAAATTTGACTACATCATATAAGTAGAATCATAAATTTCATCTGGCTTATTTCACTTCAAGTAATGAGCAAAGGTTAAATATGTGATTTTTGAAGGTTTAAATATGTCACCCCCTTGTCTGGCAACCATGGTTTCTGCTGAGATAGGAATGGTATCTTATTGAAGATCATTTGCCTGCCATGCATTGCTTCAGTAAAGGATCGGGAATTTATTTAAGGAAATCTCTCTTCAATTATTAAGAAGCTAACAGATAAGAGACTTAATATGATAAAGGATACAGACTTTATAGAATTTAAGTTCAGAAAATCACTAAATTAACAGCTACAACAAATCCAATGAAGGGAGTAAAGCTCTGATTACCAGAGTTGTCATATTAAATTATTTTAAATGTTCATTTTCTCTTGTTTGGTTCCCTTATATTCCTGTTGTAAGTGAAACCATTCAATATTTTTCTCTTTCTTAAGATATAAAAAACAATAAAAATAAAATGTCCATTTTCAATTAAAAAATCACAAGACAAGAAAATATGGCCCATACACATGGGTGGCTTGGTGGTGGATGTGGTGTGAGGACTTGCATCTGAGGGGGTATGGTCCTCTGTCTCTGAGTCATACATTTTTTAAACCAATGTTACCTCAATAAAAAAAGAAAGTAAAAAAATCAAAGACCTAAAAAACGAGCTAAAACTAAACTTTTAGAAGAAAACATAGGAGGAAATTTTCATGGCATTATATTTGGAAATGATTTGTTAGATATATTACAAAAAACACAGGCAACAAAAGAAAAACTGGATAAATTGGACTTCATCAAAATAAAAAATTTTGTGCACCAAAGGACACTGTCAACACAGGGAGAAAGCAACCTACAGAATTAAAGAAAATATTTGCAAGTGATAAGGGATTAGTATCCAGAATATATAAAGAACTCCTACAACTCAGCAACAGTAAAAATCAACCAAGCCAATTCAAAAATGGACAAAAGACATGAATAAAGATTTCCCTAAAGATGATCTACAGATGGCCAATAATCATCTGAAAAATGACTCAATATCACTAATAATTAGGGAAATGAAGATAAAAATCATAGTGAAACACTGCCAAATAACCACTAGGATGGTTATTATTATTTTTTTAAAGTAGAAAATAAATATTGACAGGGATGTTGAGAAACTGGAATCCTCATACATTGCTTCTGGGAATGTAAAATGGTGTAATCACTGTGGAAAATAATGTGGTGATTTCTTAAAAAATTAAACATAGAATTACTATCTGATCCTACTCTGGATGGATACCAAAAAGAATTGAAAGTAAGAACTCAGCTATTTTTACATCAGTGTTTGTATCAGCATCATTCACTAACCAAAAGGGGGAAATAACCCAAATGTCTATCAGTGATATGTACATACAATGGAATATTATTCAACCTTAAAAAGGAGTGAAATTCTGATACATTCTGCCACATGGTGAATCTTGAAGACATTATGCTAAGTAAAATAAGCCAGACAAAATGTACGATTTCACTTATATGACGTAGTTAAATACAAAGAGACAAAAAGTAGAATGATGGTTGCGAGAGTTGGTTTATGCCTTCAGTGCTCAGGTAGGTATTTTACATTTCTGACTCAACCTTTACTTCCTGCTTATGTGGAGACTCAAGGTCAGCCAGAGATAAGAACTTAGGGTGTTTTCAGGTCTTTTCTGGTTGTGTGCTCTATGCACATGCCAGGTATATGTTGCCAGGTATATGTTGGAGCTTTTCAAAGCCCCCTGCATATGTTTCATTCCCCAGATTTTCTTTTTAATATTTTGTTCCACTTGTTTTGTTATTTACCCTAACTGTAATCATTGCCTCAGATAACTATGATATTTAATAATTGTCACTGATTGTTCTTGACAGGTGTGCCCTGGGGAAAAGACTGTGTACTGTGAGAACTTGGATTGGCCAAATAAATACAACACTTGTGAATGGGTTTTTTTTAGGGAGCTGGCAGATAAGTCAAATAATGACAGCTGTCTGTGAATTGAACTTTGAAGGGGCTCCAGCCTTGTTCTGTGCCCTTCAGAGGCTAATACTTGGCCACTATGTTTTACTGTAGTTGTGGGAATATTGGTTTGCAAGACTACCAGGGGCCTGGAGATAGAGAGATGGCACTAAGGCAAATTCAAATGTCATAAAATTTACTGTTATTACTGAGATTCACTATTTTCTTGCATAAACACTTCCGAGATTATTACAAATTTCTGCTTAATTTCCAGAGTTCTGAAAATTTTGATTTTGACATTTTTTTCCAGTATTATCATTGATTTTATTTTTTTTTAAAGATTTATTTATTTATGCATACAAGAGGTGGGGTGGAGGCCAGAAGTGGGGGTGTGTGTGAGAGGATTCACCAGAGACAGAGTGGGGAACAGAACAGGCAGACCTACTGAAATACACTGCTGGAGGGAGCAGCAGGCAAGGTAGGAGAGCTCTGCTGTGACATGTGGGAAGCTCCCTGGCCAGGGATCGAACTGGTGCTGCAATGGCTGTGGATAGCTTCATAGTGCGGAGACTTAACCCATTGCACCACCAGGGAGGCCCATTATCATTGATTTTGTTGAGATTTTCAGAGTTGCTTACTCTACCATTTCTGCTGATGTTACCCCTTCCACTAATTTGATTCTTGTTAATTTTAGATACTTTGTTTTTAGGTATTATAAAATTTCACCACACTATATCCAGCTCGATCCTTTCATCTCAAGTACAATTGTGCTTTTCATAGCTTTGGGAAATGTTCTATTGTTTCTTTGAGAGATTCCTCTCTTACATTCCCTGTCTTCTCTCATGCCCGCTCTCATACTTTTCATTTCTTTATCCTGTTATTCTTTTTGGGAGAATTTCTGTATCTACCTGTCAGCTTTCTAAATTACTTAGCCCACCTACTGGGCTTTTTAAGACTTTTTTTGAGAGCTGGCTCTTTTCTCACTTGAATTGGTATCTCTGTCATGATAAGAGTTTTCTTCAAAGGTTTGGTGGTTTGTTATTGTATGCTAATTTCTGATTTGAGAGGCTCAGATGGTTGTCTGAGAATGTGCTCTCCTCTGGTGGTTGGGCAGGAGTAGAATGTGGGCCTGTATACAGTGAGTCACTGAAGTCTTCTGCTTAAAACCCTTGTACTCCTCCAGAATGAGGCCAACTGTTAGAAGTATTGCTTTGATTCTCTGCCCAAAAATACACCTATAGGATTTGCTGCTGCTCATTGGTGTGTGTGGGTGTGTGTGTGTGTGTGTGTAATGACTCAGCCACTTCTAGTGGACAGCTAGAACCCCCTCACCCACACAGGCTCCCAATATTAGGAACCATCCCACAACTTTCCTCTTTTGTATGTTTGGTTCATTAATCTAATTCCATCAGTCTGTGTCTTTCAGGGATGACTTATTATTTCTGATCATACAGGCTACCTTCTTCGCTTCCCTTCACTGTTTCTGACCTGGCCTGGTGGAGGTAGGTGGTAGCACACCAGTCTTCTCAGGTGATTTTTTTTTTTTCCAAAGTCATTTGAGATTTTCCTGTGGACTAAGAATTCAAAGTTGATTATCAGAGGAGAAATAACTTAGTATTCACCTCCCATTATCTCAACAGATGTTGGGAATTTAAAATCTAAATGCAGAGAAAGCATTATTTTGAACTATCAGCTTGACTAGAGTCCAAACTTTCTTTAACCATAGTTAAGAGCCTCTTTCCCTCCGAGGCTGCTCTCTTGACTTCTGGCAAACTTATTACTGCAGAACTTCAGAGGACTAGCCCCAGACAGCACCTCCTTGGCTAAGGGCACTGTTTTAAAGCTTTGCAACGTTAGGGAGTGGTCTGGGTGGGTCATGTTCCGACTGCACCCCGTAACTTTTCTCACGTACTGTGTTGATAGCTACTGCTGTCTGCGGTTCCCTATACTGGCCAGCGAAGGTAGAAGAACTGCTTACACTGAGAAAGCATTGACTCACCCAGTAGCCGCTGGCTGTGGTTTACTCACATGCATTTACAGACCTCTGGGGCTGGCATTTCTGTGAATTCTTTCAAGTCCATTCCTGTTTCTCCAACTCACTCCTTTACAAGTGCTTGCTTGCCCTGCATGCCTAAAATGACAGTAGGACATCAACTCCACACGATAACCTGTCAGTGATTTTTTTTCTTGGATTTTCCTGCATTAGTGTGTATTGTACCCATGTTTGTGCAATCTGATCATAAAGATACTTTGTACTTCTTTAGAGCCTTTCCCCTGTGGACATTTGAACATTAAAGACACTAGTTTTATAATCCTCATAATTTTTTAGTCTGCAGTAAATGTTCCTTTGTTAATTTTAAAGGCAATGAATATGACTTTGAAGAGAGCACAGTGGGTTTTTCATTTTACCACAAAACAAAAGAACTCTATCAGAGTCCTGTGTCGAAATGTGGCATTTTATACTTATTACGTACATAGACATACATACAGCCATCTTTCACACCATGGTTTTTCAGTAAAGTTTCAGTTCAGGCTATATGTCACAAAATTTAGTCTACCCCCCACCCCTGACTTTCTGATATGAAATTAGAGATTTATTTCTCCATGGGAAAAAATTCTAACAGATATTTCAAATTTCATGAGGTAGGACTAAGGAGAGAGTTTTGCCTTCTGGTATCTAGCATGGCAGTTCTTTGCAACGTCTGCACATTTCCTGGGAAGCTTTTATAGACCTGGAAGCAGACCAATGGTGCTTGGGGCTGGGGTGAGAACAGGGACGACTGAAACCTGGCACTGGGGCACTTTCTGGTAGAGTGAAGGTTGTTGCATAACCATATATATTTACTAAAATTGAACTTACAATGGGGAATTTTATGGTATGTCAATTATACCTCAATAAAGTTCTTCTAAAAAGCCTGCCTGGCTATCACTTCAGACCAATTAAATCAGAGTATCTGGAGGTGGGACTCTGGCATTAGCCTTTAGAAAACTTCCCAAGTGATATTATTGTGTATCCAGGGTGAAGAATCTCTGGCTTATACCTTATTTATCTTGGTAGGACAATACTTCCCATGGCCAAGAACCTTATAAGCAGTATTCCTTAGCAATGAGATTTGGTTTCTTTGCCTATCCCTTAAAGTAATAAAGACTATTAAGACTTAGATACAAAGATGGATGATGAATCCAGATTACAGTATAGCTTTTTTAAAAAAAGATTTATTTTTTTATGCATACAAGAGCTGGGGTATAGGCCAGAGGTGTGAGGTGGTGAGAGAATTCACCAGAGACAGAGTGGGGAGCAGAACAGGCAGATCTACTGAAGTACACTGCTGAGGGGAGCAGCGGGTGAGGCAGGAGAGGTCTGCTGCACCATGTGGGAATCTCCCTGGCTGGAGATCAAACTCCTGCTGCGGTGGCTCTGGATAGCTTCATAGGCCGAGACTTAACCCTCTGCACCACCAGGGAGGTCCTCCAGTATAGCATTTTGAATTAAGGTGGCAATGCCATCTTGGAAGTATAACCAATGACTGGATGAGTTATTGCCATTTTTGGGAGAAAACTCAGTCTTTGCAAAGCTGATCATTCTCTATATGCCAAGCAAAGTCAAAATGAGGTAAAGGCAAGTGAGCACTCACCTACGGTGCAAATTTTAAGGGGGTGTCCCCAAACTCAGTAATCAAGCCAAGTACTATTTTATTGCAATTAAAAAAACAAAAATTAATACCAAAAAATTCATGATTAACAAATTATCAAGTCTTGAAATAAAAACAGGATCCTCTTAGTCTCCCTTCTTCTTGAGTGTCAGGACTATATCCAGCAAGTTCTGTTATATGGAAGGTTTGCTGACTGTCTAGGCCTGAGACAGGGAAACTCACACTCAGTCCTGGCTGTTGCTATTGTACCTGCTGGGTGCACAGATGTTTTGTCTTTCCTGTCATTGGATGAAAAGGAAGCCAATTTTTTGGGAACTATGGGGTCCTAAGTGTACACTGAACCCTATCTGTAGTGGTGAGAAATAACTCCTAACTCTTCTTTTTTTTTCTCCCTTGGGGGCTGGAGAGTGGGAGTGACCTCAAAGTTTGCCTGTAGATCTATGTCTCTGTAAAGGTCTTCTACTTGACCTCCAAAGTGGAACTAGAAAATGAATCTCTAATCTGAAAAATTCATGGTCTCACCCAGGTTTGTGGAATCTAACTCATTTAGCAGTTAGAAAAAGAACACACGTTTCTAAATACAAAATGGAGGACACTGAAGAGTATCCTTGCAAGTGAAGGGCATGTAAGCTTCATGGGAGCGTTAACTTCAATCTCACAGTAGTAGTTTGTTTTCCTTCCACCTTTGCAGGATTTCTCTGTGCAAGTTATTAGCTGACAATACCTTGAAACTTTAAAACTATGTCTCGAGTCTTATCTTCCATTTTCTTATATTGAAAAGTCTTAGAATTACTACTTTTGTGAGGCAGTGAAATGATTAAGAGACTTAGTTCTAGTGTCAAACTGGCTGACTTGTATACTAGCTCTGTCGAGCTAGTTGTGTGACTTGGGCAAGTTAAATTTTATTTTTGCCTCCATTTCTTTCTCTATTCCAACCTCATAGGGTTTTATTTGGGCAGGATGAAAGGAGATAATGCGCGTATGGGGCTTGGCATAATGCTTGACACACAGAAGGTATTCAATAAATGTGTGTTATTGTTGTGTACATTATTATGGTGATGAATGTATATTGTTATTATGCATATTAGCATCAGCCAAAATTCTTGATTCTAAGCAATAAAAACTTAGTCTGAATACGTTAAGTGAAAAAAGAATTTGTTAGAAAGCTACTGGATAGTTTCCAGAATTGACAGGAAGTTTGGGAAAGCAGACGGTCATAATAGGCAGCACTAAGGGGGGACAGAAATAATCTGATCAGTACATTCTGTTCTTGTTACTGAACTCAGAAACTGCTGCTGGGTTCTTTTTTTTTTTTTAAGATTTATTTATTTATGCATACCTGGGGTGTAGGCTAGAGGTGTGGGGGTGTGTGTGAGAAGATTCACCAGAGACAGAGTGGGGAGCAGAATAGGCAGACTGACTGAAATACACTGCTGAGGGGAGCAGTGGGCAAGACAGGAGAGGTCTGCTGTGCTTTGTGGGTTAGCTCCCTAGCCAGGGATCGAACTCTTGCTGCAGTGGCTGTCATTAGCTTCATAATGCTGAGACTGATCCCCCTGTGCCACCAGGGAGGTCCCCTGAAACCACTGCTACAACCCTAACCTACCCATCCCTTCTCCCTGGATCTTATTTAAGATTCAAAATCACTGGTGTTCCTGTCTAATTGACTAAGCCCAAAATTAGAGAGGGGAGGACCTATTCAGTTTAGCTTCAAGAGTAGAAGTTGAGGCATCTTACAATGAAGGATCCTACCCAATTAGAAAGATTTGGATGTTGAGGGAAAAGAACAATACCACACTAACACTTGTTTCTGTTGAGATTTCTTTGGTATGTTAATGTCTAATTGAACTAAGCTGCAGTATGATATTCTGCCAGTAGGTGCCACCTTTTAGCATTTGAGTGTGCACCTTAACCTTGACAACTACTCAGAAATTATGTATAGAGCAACTACTCAAAAATAATGGGCTGTGTATAGAACACAGTGGTGTTTTTCCACTAAAGTCAAATTGTGATAGTCAATTCTCAGGTCATGGAAAATGGATTCAGTTCTTTCAGTTGAAAGCTTGCCATCCACAAGTTTAATTCTTTGATATCTCTTGTTATTTATAGGGCAATTAATATGAACACCTAGTAAATGAAATTTAATGGAAAAAAGTGGTTGTGTAAAAAAATTAAACTGATTGTTAGGTTTACTATTTTTTTCATGATGTGCTTTTAAGATTATAATATTATATCTGCTCTATATAAAATATCGCTGTTATCTGCTGGTTGTGTTTTCCTAGAATTTGATATAATTAGATAGGTCAATAAAATATGACATTCCCAAAGGTCAGGCATGGGATGGTTTTGTTCCCAGAGCACTGTGAGTTCATAGTTCCCCAAGGCAGGTACTCCATCTTTTGTTTATCATGACATACTGAGCACAGTTCTTGACATTGGTGGTTCTCTATAAATCAGGGTGGATGGAATGAGCATCACAAACTGTAGGAGCAATACCTGGATCCATCCGAGTCACTGTTATAGTCTGATTAAGTTTAACCTTGAAGATTGACTTAAACCTCAGTTTGTGGTGTGGTTTCTTTCCATTCATTCACTTTTTTTTTTTCATCTTTTCAACCAAAATACACAATTACTTGCCATCTGGAGCACTGCTTGTTTTTTTTTAAAGATTTAGTTATTTATGCATACAAGCTGGGGTACACACCAGAGGTGGGGGGCGGCGAGAGGGTTCACCAGAGACAGAGTGGGGAGCAGAACAGGCAGATGGATGACGGAAATACACTGCTGAGGGGAGCAGCGGGTGAGGCAGGAGAGGTCTGTCTCACCATGTGGGAATCTCCCCGGCTGAGTGTTGAACTTGCTTTGCCACTGCAGACAGCGCCACAACGCAGGGCTTAACGGCTGTGCCACCAGGGAGGCCCTGGAGCACTGTTTTAGGTTCAATTGCGAGAATTTGCCAGCAGAATCTCTTGCACTTAGGATTTCATGTTTGAATTTAAGGGCAGGCACAGAAAGAGAAATACAAAACAATGCCCAGTGATAGAAATACACACAAAGGGTAGTTCAGAAGGACACCTCCCCTAGCCTGGGAGGGTCAGGAATGATCTGCAGGATGGAAATCTACATTGAATTCAGAGTGTGCAACTTGTCCATAAAATCAATGTACATTAATTGACATTGTTGGTTTCAAATTCTAGACATCACTGTGAGGCAAAGATGTTACTAGCTCAGTGCATAGAACATGGTGGATGCTCAGTAGTAAATAGCTGTGGTTAATTCATCAGTTTAGAAATACTATCAAGGCTGGTATAATCCATATCGTGCTGCTAAATATAGAATTAATTTTCTAGTATCTATAAATTGAAACTCATGGATTTGATTCCCACATCAGCTGGTTAGTTACATTTAGGAAAAGCCTGTTTCAAGGTCCTAAGTTGAACCTTAAGTCATCGTGATCCCAAGAATAGCGACAGAATGTGGCAATGGGTCATTACAGAGCTATCTTAAACCAGAGAAGCAAGGTAAGTTGCGTCAGGTGGCAGATGACATGTGCATGTCCCTAGGCCCATCAAGTTCCCATCCAGTTGGGCATCTGTCTGGAAGACATTTATTTTGAAGCAGAAAATCAACTAATAGGTGGCAGGGAATGCCAACTAGAAATGTATTCATTAGATTAAGGTTACATTACCCACCTGTACAAGCTCGCCCCACCCCCCCGAATAGTCTTTTTTTTTTTTAAATGTGAAGCTGACTTATTAGTGTTTCCAAAAGAAATCTTGTTTCAAATTGTTTAGCATGTGGAAGTGTATTTGCCTGACTGTAGTACTGTTTGAGTTTCAGAACTTATTCACAAAAGGAAAGGGTTTGTCATAAATCTTTTTCTTTTGAAATAGAATATAACTAGGTTTTGTAACATTTCTCTCACTGCTTTGCTTTTCTTCTCTAAACCAGTACAGAACCTTCATTCAGGTCACAGTTTGATTTCATTTATAGGTAACAACTGGGAGATGGGATTGGAGTGGCCTGGGTCACGTAGAGATATGAGGAGAGGATGTAATGTAAGGTGTCTGGAAAGGCGGAGAATTCAGTTGTGGTTGGCTTATGACTAAGACATGCGAATTCAGTGAGGGCAGTTGTGGTCTTGTCTCTGTGTAACTCAAGGGGTCTGCTTCCCTCTGCTCCTCGAGTATTATTATATTACCTCTGATTTTTGAAAGCTTTGAGTACAAAATGTTTCAGCTTGTCCAATAAACAGTGAAGATCCACCTGAATGTATAGAGTTTGTTGCTGTAGTTAAATTAAATTATGCCAAATAACAGATACATACTCAATGATAAACATTGACGTTGTGTTCCATTGGAACACTCACATAAATGAAGATATTTTAAATAGCCAAACTAACATTTGGGATGTTGTTTCCTCACTCTAGCTAGGACTTGTAACAGTCCTTGCTCTGCCTAGCTTTTCTCTGACACTCTGAGCCTTTTAAGAAAAACCATGTCACATTCAGTCTCATTCAGCTTACTACAGAGGCTCCAGCTCATAATCTAAGCTGAAGCTTTCTGGCCTCTTGCCCAAATCCCACTCACAAAACTGATATGTCTTGGGACTCTGCTCTGCATTTCAACAGGGCTAAATGGCTGTTGTCTTAAATGGGTTCAAAGATTACTGAGGGAGGGAGGAGCACTATAATTCAGAGTTATGCATCTGTGATGGCGAAGATCACAGTACATGATGGAGTACAACAAGGGGAGGCACGAAGAGGCCCTGGGAGGACAGAAGGGTCTCTCATAGGAGGTGATGTTCTACCTGAGTCTTGGTGAACAAATGAAAATGAGTCAAACAAGGAAGTGAAAGGTATTCCCAATAAAGGGATAAGCACATGCAAAAGAAGGTGATGATTAGAGAGGCTGGCAGGGTCGAGAGACCACAGTGGTACATGGGGACAGCTGCCACAGGGTTTAAGGAGATAATGGTCAAAGATGACACTAAGGGGAAGCAGTGGCCATGTTCTGGGGGGCCATGAATATAATTTTAAGGAGTCAGGACAATGTACTGTAGATAGACTTTGGGGAACTTTAGGCAAAGGGGTGATATGATCAGGTTTGGTTTTAGAAAGACCATTTTGGACAGGCCAGAGACTGGATAGGATGGGATCACTGTCCAAGGTAAGATAATAGAGAGGTAACAGAGATGAGGAGGGATGCTGAAGCAATAATGCAGATAGATTTAATTGGATAGTGCATCCTGTCAGATAAAAGTGATGAGGAAGGTGATGAATGTAGAATCAAGTATGATCCTCAGGTTTCTGATTTGGGTAATAGGGTAGACTTCCAAATCTAGAAGTAAATGGAAAGGCTTTGGGGTAAAGATCTACTGAGCCTCATTTGTAAAGTATGAACTCCAAGTGCCTGTGGGACATGCATTTGGAGAGGTCCAGTAAGAAATGGGGTCTTTGAGTTGGGACCAGGGAGGAGGTCTGGGCAGCAGAAGTAGGTGGGCTTACTCAGGGAGGAAGTGGGCATGGAAAGGGAAGGAGTTCAAGCTCTGGGACTACCAGGTTCTCCTCTCCCCGTCATTTCCAAGACAGAAGGGATAACCCAGGGCCTTCCTCACCGATGCTGGTCTGTTCTGGTCTCCTTGCCTCTGGTTCATCCTGGTCTTTGGCAAGGGTGATGTTCTAGAAGGAAGGAAAGTAATATCTATTTGTGACACCTTAGCCTGGCCATTTCTTTTGTCTGGTAATCTACCCATCCAGGTACCTCTGACTCACTCATTTCGAACTTTTGCTCCAAAGTCATGTTTTCAATGAGGCCTAGGCTACATGGGATCAGAAAGCCATGCAGTTTTCAGGAGTCACAAGTGGCTTTGTTTATACGGTAGCTTGAAGTCACTTGACTCTTCTAGTCCCAATTAATATTCCATTTTGATATATGAAGTGTTTTTTAACAAATAGAGTTCCCTTAGAGGAGCTTGTTGGTGAGGGATTCTGTGAGTTCTATCCATCTGTTTAGTCATAACTCCAGGCCTAAATGTCTAGACAACCATATAATAGCCATGCACTCAGCGGGCAGCTGCTTGGGTCATCATAACACCACTCTCCCTGAACTTCCTGCCTCAGTAAACACGTGCTAGTGGGTTGGGGCATGGAGGTTAATGGATGAGAGCAGTGTGACCTGATAACCCTGCCCTGAAAGTAAGCTTGGATCCATTCTTACAGTGAAGTACTTCGACTCTAGAAGGTTTGTAGCTCTCTGCCCTCTCTCTTTCCATAGCAGTAAGAAGGATTTAGATTGCTGAAGGTAGGCTGGCACTGTGACGTATAGCCAGCTGTGCTTATCCACTCCTGTCCCTTTCCCTGCTCCCTAAATGGGAGCTTCGTGGGTGGTTGTCTTTGGAGTTTGATGTTTTAGGCAACATCTTGTATGGGGATGGATTAGTACAAGATAAATTGTATCTTTCACAGTATTCAATTGCAGGAATGCTTCCTTACGATAGCCACAGGGAAAATATTCAGGGGTCCCTTCTCATAATATTTCTTTACCTAATTCTCTTTCCAGAGGTAATACCATTGGAACAGACTAACAGATATTAAGGGCATCTCTGTTTACAATTTCCCATGCTACTTTCCAAAGGCAAGGAACCTGTTTTCCTACCAGGTATGTGGAAGAAGTGCATGGGTTATGGCAGCACATTCCCTTGAGTGGAGCTCATGAGGGGGTGGCAGACCAGTCCTAGACACACCAAGAGGGATTTGGTTAGAAGGAGAGACGCTTTCCCACTTGGGTTGTTAATCCTCAGAATGCCATGGGATTCTTTTATTTTTTCCCATCTTGACAAGCAGAATTTCTTAGGGATGTGTGTGCTGGTCTGAAGGCTGGAAGAAGTCTTGAAGCCTCCTCTTGCAGGCTGCTCCCTTGCATCTTTTTGCTTTGTTTTTTAACTTAAGGAAGCCAATGTTGAGCAAAGGCTGAAGTAGCAGAAGGACCTATTTATAGAGCTAGTGTTGTGAAAAACAGTCAAAGGAAAGAGATTTTCTCTTCTGGGATGGTAATTTTCAAGGGTATACATTGTGAAAGAGCCAAAAGAGGGAAGTGGCCTTGGTCTGATGCATATCTGATCTGCTTTTTCTTTCTCTGCTCGTAAAAGCTGGGGAGCCAGGGTCAGGGTTAAGCATGACTTTTGACTTTATGCCCAACTATCAAATATTCCTACAGGTTGTAGGGCATGTCTGGTGCACTCTCAGTTTCCTGACCCCCCCATCCCATCCCATTCCTCAAACCATCTCAGAGAAAACACTAAAGTGTGACAGTCATAAACCAGAGCAAAGTGTCCACTGCCGAGGAGGGCAGGATTAATCGCGGATTGAGCATGGGCTCATCTCATTTGGAGAGGTTTTTTTAGTAAACTTTTCTTTATGAAAACTTGGAGATTATTCTAGCCTTTGCCAATCTCTCTAATGATTTTCTATTAACCCTTGATTAACATTTTCAAATCACAAAATTAAATATTTGATGTAAAAAAATTAAACCTGCCCTTTGTTGTCTATTCTCTCTCCTGCTATAAGCTGCTGTATCACTGGATGAATGCCTCCTTGGTGGTGTGGGAGGAGTTTGGAGAGGTCTGAAATCATCTGAGACTGAGGTTGTCAGACTGAGGTCAGGGGCAGGGAGAGTTTGAGCTGGGCCTTAAAGTGAAGAGATTTGGTTCAGAAGTGAATGGGGGGCCTTCCTGGTGGCACAGGGGGTTAAGTTGCAGCACTATGAAACTATCAGCAGCCACTGCAACACTAGTTCGATCCCCGCCCAGGGAGCTACCCAGGGAGCAGACCTCTCCTGTCTCACCCGCTGCTCCACTCAGCAGTGTACTTCAGTAGATCTGCCTGTTCTACCCCCCACTCTGTCTCTGGTGAATCCTTTCACCCCTCCACACCTCTGGCCTACACCCCAGCTTGTATGCATAATTAAATAAATCTTATAAAAAAAAAGAAGTGAATGCTGAGGGACTTTGAAGAAGAAAGAATGTCTTAAGCAAAAGCACAGAGGCAGAAAACATAGGATTGGTTTAGGTAATAATAACTGACTGTAAACAGTGGAAGAGGAAGTAAATTGGAACGGGCAGAGGGTGTCAGAGACCAGAAGTCTGATCTTCAGCACAGTGACACCTAATGAGGGGTTTCTGAATAGGGGGTTATCTTTGTGCTATTCTGTCATTTCACGTTGTGTTATGGCGTCTCCCTCCTGTACACACATGCTTCTCTCTCTCTCTCTTTTTTAAAGATTTATTTATTTATGCAGACAAGATCTGGGGTGTAGGCCAGAGGTGTGTGGAATGGGGGGGGGGTGAGAGGATTCATCAGAGAGAAAGTGGGGGGCAGAAAAGGTGAATCTACCGAAATACACTGCTGAGGGGAGCAATGGGCGAGACAGGAGAGGTCTGCTGTGCCTTGTGGGAAGCTCCCTGGCAGGGGATCGAACTCGTGCTGCAGTGGCTACCAATAGCTTCATAGTACTGAGACTTAGCCCCTTGCACCACTAGGGAGGCCACATGCTTCTCTTTTTCTCAAGCGGTGGAGTCTACTGTCCACCTCCTTAAATCTGAGCTCGCCTAGTAACTTGCTTCACCAAGTGAATGTTGTCGAAATGACATTTTGGGACTTCTAAACCTTGCACCTTCCTCCTGGGTCTCTCTGAATACTCAGCTTGGGATGCTCCCTTCTGGAACCCAGTTACCATGTGAAAAGGCCAAGGCAGGTGGAGAGGCTTCATCTTTGCACTGTGCTTGAGAGGCCTAACTGAGCTCCTCCACAGAACAGAGAAAAGGGCAGAACGTGGGTTCTTCATAATGTAGCGGAGTCCCTGAATCAAATCAATTCTGAATTTTAGTTATAGGAACCAATAAATCAATTTTATTGTTTTTAGCCAGTTTGAGGTAATTTTCCTTTATTTTCTTTATTAAGTAAATTGCTTTGTTATGATACAAAGGCCTACTGGAAAAATAGTTGTCCTAGTTCTCTTAACTATGTGCTTAGGGGAGAATAATCTTGACTGGCTTTCTTATTTCTACATATTTATTTTTATTTATTTATTTTTTAAGATTTATTTATGCATACAAGCTGGAGTACAGATCAGAGGTCATGGGGCGGTGAGAGGGTTCACCAGAGACAAAGTGGGGAGCAGAACAGGCAGGTGGACGGAAATACACTGCTGAGGGGAGCAGCAGGAGAGGCAGGAGAGGTCTGCTGCGCCATGTGGGAATCTCTCCCCAGCTAGGCACTGGGCATAGAACTCGTATCGCTGCTGTTGACAGCTCCACAGTGCAGCGCTTAACTGCTGTGCCACCAGGGAGACCCTATTTTATTTTTTTTAAAGATTTATTTACTATTTATGCATACAAGCTGGGGTACAGACCAGAGGCGTGGGGTGGTGAGAGGGTTCACCAGAGACAGAGTGGGGAGCAGAACAGGCAGACTGACGGAAACACACTGCTGAGGGGAGCAGCGGGTGATGCAGGAGAGGTCTCCCGTGCCATGTGGAAATCCCCCCGGCCAGGCGTCGAACTCGCATCTTTGCTGCTGACAGCTCCACATAGCAGCACCTAATCACTGTGCCACCGGGGAGGCTCTACATATATATTTTTAAAAATTTATTTTTACTTACTTATGCATACAAGAACTGGGATATAGACCAGAGGTGTGGGGGGTGAGAGGATTCACCAGAGACAGAGTGGGGAGCAGAACAGGCAGACTGACTGAAATACACTGCTGAGGGGAGCAGTGGGTAAGACAGGAGAGTTCTGCTGCACCATGTGGGTCAGCTCTCTGATCAGGGATCGAACTCGTACTGCAGTGGCTGGTGATAGCTTCATAGTGCTGAGACTTTAACTCCTCTGCCACCAGGGAGGCCCTTACGTCTACATCTTTGAGGGATGTTTTAATGGCTGGTCTTCAGTTTGCCTTAAAGTATTCCATTTCTTTTGCTCCAGATAAGAGTACTTCTCTCTTCTTTGTGTCTTGTTCCATGTATTTTGAGAAATTTTTCTCCTTGAGCTGTCAATTACTTTTACATTTTAGAACCACGTCCTTTCTCTTTGCTCTGTTCATTAGAGCTACCCCACCCTTAATTCACATGCAATATGTCATAACATTCTCAAATGTCTATCTTTTTTCAAAATTCCACCCTCGCTAAGAAAAAAAAAAAAACCTCTACGTAGTAGAAGTAGAGGGATTTCCTGGTTGGAACATGCAAGTATCTAGTCATAGGACATGTTTTACTCATTTTAATTCAGTAATTAGCTCTAAGATTAAAATCAGTGTTGTCAGAGTTTGGACAAAATGAAGAGCTTCCCTTGGGCCTCAATAGCTATAGTTAAGCTGAGTTTTGAGATTTTGAGCTTACTGCTCTGGAACAACCCCCTAATCTATGAAAACTGGCCAAGAGTGTACCCAATGAAACCTTAGTCTCATTAAGGTTAAACTTCTTACTTAATGTACTGAACCCCTTGTCTCTAGGGATTTTCAGGGCAGTACTGGGAATTTTTTCAATTCTGGAATATCATATCTTAACCTGTGTGGGAGTATGGGTCTTCTGAAGTAAAGCCAATTTCATGTCTAAAAAGGTTGGAATTGCTAATCTAGAATCAAGGCCATCTAGGAGCTCTTCACTCTGTGATTACCGCACCTTTTAGTTACACTTGGAGGTCCTCTTATTCTTCACTTTCTCATTCTCTTCTGGAATTGTGGAAGTCAGGAGGGAAGAAAAGTCAATGCTGTAATTAGGAAGCCACAGGCCTCACAAATACAGAGACCAACCTCAGATAGATCTGTTCTTTCCCATACTGCTGCAGAGGTCCTCTGTTACTACCTTCATGTTACAAGAATCAGAACTACACCTTCCTGGATATTTGACTCATAAAAATAGATTCCACATCAGCCTTAGAGCATTTAGGATCAGGAGACCTGAGTTGAGGGCATCTTTGACTTTATTAACCCTTTGGCCTGGGAAAGTCACTTGAAAACACAGTTTTCATGCACGTAAAAATAACTGCTGCCTCATGGGCAATGGAGGAGACAAAAGGCTATGAAACAACATTTTGAAAACTGCACAGCACTCAGCACTAGGTGTGTGCTAGTCTCAACCTCTTTGTGTTCTTGGCATTCTTTCAAAAATGGTGGAATGCTTGATGCCGTTAGAAGTGAGTACAGTTGAAACAAAAGCCAGGTTTGGAGGATTGTAAATAAATTCTTCTATAAAACATAGACCCAGGTGGTCTATCATCTCCTATTAGTCCAGGTTACTTTTGAAGGGAAAAGGACAGGAGGTTAAATAGACATGTATGGAGGAGGGAGAAAGAGCAAAAGGAGGAGGCCCCAGTAGATGCTTTGCAGCTGGTCTGCATATCATGTTGGAGACTCAGCAATTATTTGGTTAATTTGATGGTTGTAGACAGACATAAGATAATTACAAGGAGAAACATTAGCTTTGGGACATAATTTGCCCAGATTGACTGTCTAGAATGATCTAATTATCAAGCTAACCAGCAAATCTTCATTTCACTTGAGGCTATAGAGAATTATAGCTGGTTACATATCACTGGGACCACTGCTTAGAACCACATAGTATATTTCTGGTTTAGTGCTAGAGGAGGTTTTTAAAAAGAGTTTTCGTTAGTGAGTTGTATTGGAATAAACCTTACATCAAACTTTGAGGCCCTCATTGTATTTCCTTCTGAAATGCACATTTTTGATGTTGCCTATGCATTTAGTTATGGGTTATTTAACACTACCACATATTTAAAACTCCATTCCTCCATTTCATTAGCGATGAGAAGATTACAGCCTACAATCACAGTTTTCATAAAAAGGAAATTGGTTGGTTCTTCTCATGTTTATTCATCTTCTCTGACTTCCTAAATTTCCCAAATTACCGTTTGGGTGGGTGCCCCCCGGGGGGTTAGCATTCTATTGATGTGGATGTCCATTTCCTGCTCTCTGGGCCTTCTAACTGGAGAGCCACATTGCTTTGCTTAAATTAAACTTCTTAGAGCCGTCCAGCTAAAGCTGGAGGAATGGTACTCACGGGCCTGACTTACATTAAACTTGGATTCAGCTTTGGGTTCTCTGATGTTAAAATGGCGGCCTATTATTCGCGGGGTCCGAGAGAGAGCAGCGGAAAGCAGCAACATAAAGTCAGTCTGTAGTGTATTGTTCTCAGGGCAAAAGGGTTACAAATCTAACAGCACAATAAAAGAGTGAAGAGAAAGTGCATTTTGTCACCCTGGAGAATTCTTTACCTGAACTCCCCTCTACTTGGAGAGGGTGGAAAGCTTTTACAGGTTGGAAAAAAAAAAAAAAAAGTAAGGAAATGTGGCTCCATGGCGGTGTGGACCTGCTGTTCTTGGTGGGTACAGAAGGGCGCTTATGCACGTTCACCCAGTTACAGGAAACAAGCATTTTCCAGCAAAAGTGTGACATGCTTGGAAAGGCATATACTTCCCCATACCATCCCCAAACATAAAATGACAGTTTGGTAGAGGGCAATTTGTTCATTTTGACAGGACAATAGTAGCAGCATTCTAATTTTCATTGTATTCTTCCTTGAAATTACCCTCCCTTAAATAATAAAAACCTCCCAGTACCATGAGTCCTGAATAAATCAGGCATTATAAAGACTATGGATTTCAGATTGTGGGGAGATCTGGGATTTAAATTCAAATTCAGGTCATTAGAAAAAAAGACCAATACTATTTTTCACTTAAACCAGTCTTTTTTTTTTTTTTCTTCTTCTTCTTCTTCTAGCACACTGATTCAAACCTGATAGGGGAGGCTGAGCCCCACGCTCCACAGTTTCTGTTTCAGTAGGCTCTGGGAAGGACCTGAGAACTTGCATTTCCAATAGGTTCTCAAGGGATGCCCATGTTGCTGGTTTGGAAATCCACACTTCGAGAACCAAAGATGAACAGGGCTAGTTAAGATGTCTGAAACCCTGTCCCAACTTGTATCAAATCCGGTACAAAGGAAAAAGTAGTTTTTGGCCAGCTGCTTGCTAGCTGGACTTAAGACTGGTATGCGTTGGCCAAGCCGATGGACTCAGTTCATGTTTAGGTTCCAACGATTACAGACAATGTCAGAAGAATGATTCTTTAATATACCTTAGGGAAGAGATATAAAAGAAATATGCAATAGTTTTGTGACTAGGAAAAGTTATAAATTCGCACCAAAGTTTCATATAGGCCTTGTGCAATTTTTCTTGCCCTAATTTTCTGTTTATAATTTTGAATTATTTGGAATACAAATCATTTTAGGAAGGTTGAGAACATTATATGTTGCTCTGCTCCTAAGCTTTGGGGGATTTTGTTATTAAATTCCTCTTCAGTTAACAGAAAACTACTCTGTACCAGGACTTGATAAATTTTGGTATGTGTAACACTGGTGGGTAGGGAATAGTACAGAATCTGGCCTTATACAAATGCAAACCCTGGAAGTATCATAGGATGCTAGGAGTGGGAGGCGATTTAAAGGTCCTCTCTTTCAAGGTGCTCCTGTTTCAGATGAGTAGACCCAGCCAGAGAGGTGGTGTTGGCAACTGGTGTGGTCTAATGAGCAACTGGAGATGGGTCTGGGCAGAGGGAGAACTTTAGGATAAAGGGCCAACATGTCCCTTGGCCTTGATTATCTTGGTGCCATTTTTGACATGTGACTGTGCCTTTGTGACCTGGTGTTTGGAGCATGGGATTAGGCTCTAGGAGAGGAGGACGTCATTGGCAGCTAAAACATGAAACGACCATCTCTCGGATTGCATCGAGTCTGTAGTCTCCTTGGGAGGCCAGCCAACTTGCTGTCTACTCTTGAGTGTGGGCGAGGAAGTGGGAGGAAAGAACTGGGTGATGAGAGAGTAGGAGGACAATGAGAAGCCGTGAGGAGTGGAAAATTTGTTGAAGGGGGTGAGGAAAATGCGAATAAGATGGGAGAGTCCCAATTTAAAATATACCACTTGAGGGAACTGCCATCTGTGGCGGACCAGGGACTTTATATGTGTGTCACATAATCCTTACAGTCTCTGCTGGCCCTCAGATGAAGCTCCTACTGTGTGCCAAGAGCGCCAGTTTGTAAGGTGTGTTTCCCAGGCTGCATCTGGATGGTGTGTGCACTGGAAGATCCTGGTAGTACTGAAGGGTGAGGGGAGGGAGGGGCCAGGGAACCCCCTCCCCCACCCACACAGCTGCCTCACAGCTGCCAGACAAAGCCTCAGAGACCCAACTTCCTCAGGTGACCCTGGACTTCCATCATTTATCCCCTTTCTTTGTCTTCCACCCCAGGGTCAGTAGTGACTTCCTTTCTCTCCAGCTTCCCCTTCATCTGTAGAAATAATTCCCTGCATTGAGTTCTTTCTATTGTTAAATACTTTAAAGTAGTTTCTGTTTTATTGGTTGGCTCCTGACCTATTATACACATTAGAATTAATATTTCTAGAGAGCAGATGAGTAAACAGAAGTTTCTATAGGTTAAGTAACTTGTCCAAGGTTATCACAGTCAGCAGAGGATGAAAATGTATTCAAGATGTAAGACTGCAGAGCTCACACTTTAAACACAATGCTCTGTGGCCTCTCAGAATGAGTTGGAAGGAGTTAAGAAGAAGGAAAAAAGAAGTGTTTTCATGTATAAAATAGTGGTAATGGTGTGAAAGCGTTGCTTTGACCTCAAGACATTAGGTGATCTCTGAGGTAGAGGAGATGTATGTGCCCAGCGTTCCGTAGTCCTAAATCTTGGTGAATTAATTCAACTCAGGCACTTGTGCTAGTCTTTTATTATTCTTGGTTGATCACAAGGGGTTACTTATTTCCACTCATCTAGCTGCAGTTTGTGAAAATGTGGCCTGAGCCTTGCTTTGGAACTCAGGTTGCTATAGAAACCTTTGACTGGAGGTGGATGGATCACGAAGGTTTATTAATGAGAATTTCCTCGTACTACCTCTGGGCTCAGTCTGTGTGAAAATCCAAGAAAGGCTCATTAGTTTTTGCATTAGTCAGGTTCTCCAGAGAAATAGAACCAATAGGATATATATAGACAGAGAAGGATTTATTGTAAGGAATTGGCTCACGTGATTATGGGAGCTGACAAGTGGGCAAACTGGAGACCCAGGAGGGTAGTGGTGTAATTCCAGCCCAAATGCTGGCAGGCTGGAGATCCAGGAGTGGATGCTTCTGTTTGAGTCTAAAGGCAAATGTCTAAAATAATGTTACTGCTCAAGGCAGCCAGGAGGAGAGCTTTTTTGTTCTATTTGGGCCCTCAACTGATTGGATGTGGTCACCCACAATAGGAAGAGTAACCTGCTTTAATCAACCTGATTTAAAAGTTATTCTTATGTAAAAATACCCTCAGAGACACACCAAGAATAATGCTTGATCAAATGCTGAGCACTTCTGGCTCAGTCAAATTGACACATAAAATTAACCTTCAGAGTTTCTATTACTGATGGCTAACTTTTCAGCTTAGTTGATCAAATTTAATGGTTCTCTGTCCAAGCAGCCCTAGAGAGTGTTGATTTCAGGTAACTGAAGAGAGTATATCCTTGAGTTGATTGCTGTCTGACTCCTTTCATAGAAATCTCTCTTGACTTGATGGCAGTGGACAATCACCTAGTATTTGAAAGATAGAGGGCAGGGGACCTCAGAAGACCTTGAAGAATGGTGCATAGAGCACCAGCATAAGTGCTACTTGGGTAAACAACTTTAACACCATGCTTTAGTTCACACTTGAGAAACATCAAACTTGGGATTACCAATAAATAACATAAGTGGTATATGTTGGAACCAAAAATCACTGAATTGTAACCAGATCTATGCTCTTGCCTTTTCTCAAGTGTGTGTATGAGAAATGGTCACATGACAAAGTTTTACACCTTCAACAAATTTTGGCAAAATTACATTGTTTGTTATATTACTTGGTAGCTTTTACATAAGAAAATGCATGATGGCAACTCTTCTAAGAATTTAGTGCTAGGAAGACAGTTATTTCTAGATAAATGTATGTGTCTCCCTTTTATTTTGGAATGGGACAGAAATGTTTCTATTTTTACTTTTGTTGCTAGGAAGCTCAAGTCTGAAACTAATGACCATCTCATAACTTCCCAGTATAGCTGATAAGCTCTTTTTGTAATCATTTTTTTCTTAAGATTTATTTTATTTTTGCATACAAGATGGGGTACAGGCCAGTGAGAGGGATCACCAGAGACAGAGTGGGGAGCAGAATAGGCAGATCGACCAAAATACACTGCTGAGGGAAGCAGTAGGCGAGGCAGGAGAGGTGGGAATCTCCCCGGCTGGGCATGGAACTCGTGCCGCAGCTGCCATCGGCCCCACAGCGCGGCACTTAATTCATTGTGCCACCAGGGAGGCCCCTCTTTTTCAGTTCTTAAGATGTTTACCCCCTAAGTATTCTGTCTTGTGCCATGTTTTTTTTTTACCCCCTGAGTGACCTCATTTTTTTTGGGCCAGGTTGTTAGGAGATAAATTATATATATATATATATATATATATATATATATATAAATCACAGATATCATCTTTTTCAAATGTAGTTGTTAGGGGAATGTTATGCTTTATTTTCAAAAATTTCAGACCATTCTGTCTTATTTATACATCAAAACTGAATAAAGAACTTAAGGCATTAAACGAGTGCAACATGAGTAAGGGGTTGAAAGCACCTTTTACTCCTAGAGTACATACTCTGGTAATTGCATGACTCTCAATTTATACTTTGTAGGAGAGTGGTCTAGAAACTATATTTCAACCTTCAAAAATGTGCATCCTGTTAGACACAAAATTGAACTTCTAGGTATTTATCCTAGGGAAATAATTTGAACAGTGAACAAAGATTAATTGTTATAAGACAGCTAATGCTTTTTAAGCTCATGGTTTGTGTTATGTTATGGTTATATTATCTTATTTAAAAGGTAGGCATCATTACCTGTTTAACAGGCGAGGAATCTGAAGTACTGATAGGCTAAGGGACTTGTCTGAGGTTACTCACAGCTAATTAGGGATTCAAACTAAAGCAGTCCAACTCCAGAGTCCAGAATTTTAATTATTCCCAATGCAGGCATGAGAGTAAAATCTGGAAACAATAAAAATATTCCATAGTAGGAATTTATTGGATCGATTAAGTCATATCAGAATACGATGACATTTCCTAAAGTGTTACAAAATTGATTTGTTGACACAGAAAGCTATAATATACTGTTGAGTGTGAAACACGAGAAATAAAATAGCATGCCAGGTGTGATGTAAACAATGTGTGTGCATATGTTTGTGTATATATGTTGGTGTGAATGGGGAGGGTTCACATACTTGAAAAGGCTTAGAGGAATGGTTCCCAATTTTCCCTACATCTACAAGAATCCCTGGGGGAACCTTTAAGAAATACCGGTGCCTACGGGGAATACACAATAATGTAAAAGATATAAATAATAATAATAAAAAAAGAAAGCAAAACAAAACAAAACAAAAAAGAAATATGGATGCTGGACCAATGAAATCAGATCTCTCCAGACCAATGAAATCAAGTTTCTGGGGGTGTCTCCCAGGCTCTGCTAGTTAAAAAAAACCAACCAGATTATTCTGCTGTGCTACTCTGGTTGAAGACCACAGGTCATCTTGCAAAGTGTATCTCCCTGGATATTAAGAGCAGTTGTTCCTGAGTAGATTGTTCTTTTCCTCCCGCCTTATGTATTCTGGTTTTCCCTTCTATAATGAGGATTATTAGTTTTATAATTAGAAATTTTTTAAAATCAAAATAAAATTGAGCCAGAGCCTAGGAAATGAAATACTTGTCCCTTTTACTTCCCCATTCTTGTATATACTGTATAATGTGGTCTTTTATTTTCTAACTTGTAAATATATTTGTCCTAAAGATACACAATGTGTGCATGTATTGTTTCATTTTTGAAATGCACATGGGCAAGGGCAGTGAGAAAAGGTGAGTAGACTCCCTTAGGGAACCAAACTATGGTACAGATATCTGAAGGCCCAAGCAAGGTATAATAAATCCTGGTTCACTAGACAGCTTGGAGGGTAAATCCTTGGGTCAAATCCTTGACCCTCTCAGTTCCTTCCGGGGGCCCCTCCTGGAGGTTCCTCTCAGCCTACCAAGGTGACCAGTCATCCTAGTTTGCCTGGGATTCCTCTGGTTTTAGCATTGAAAGTCTCAAGCCCCAGGAAATTGCTCTGTCCTGGGCACATGGGATGGTTGGTCAGGCCGCTCTTGCTCTGCCAGGCACTGTTGTCCTTTGTTCCCATGCAGCCTTTCTGTGTCCTAGCACTGCTGCCCTCCAGGTGAGCTCTGTTCTTCCTACACCTAATGAAACATGGCGTGACAGGGGTGAAACAAAGCACACAACCGTTTGTTCCTGGGCTGATGTACAACAGAAAATAATATTCTTTTTTTACTTGTCTTGTTTGGAAGGAAGAGGATGTCCCTAAGCCCATGGGTTCCAAGATTCACTCTCTTTTGTTTTGCTCGGAGCTATCCTTAGTGGCCTTGAACATACTCAATTTTCTAATCTAAAGAAGAGCTATGAAATTCTTGCTGAATAGTACATTTCTTTAATATTCCTGAATCATAATACATTTCTCTAGAGTATGTTAGCCGCCTGCCAGCCAACCCTTCATTGTGACTTACCTTAGGTAGGATTTTGTGAAAAGCTGGCCTGGATTTTGCTTAGATAACCTGAGAAATGGAATCTATAAAAACAATGTGTGTCTCTTTCCCTCTCTCAGCTGACTTTAATCCTGTCATGCTTTGCTAAATTTCCGCACCTTTCTCAATACTCATCATTCCTTTTACATAGTTTGATGTAACACAGTTGAGATGCAGACAATATATCAAACTTTACTGGTTACTTAAAACATGCAGCGTGACACCAGTGTAGATATACAACTTTTCCCCTTAAAATTGGTACATCAAAATTTTCCCCATTCATTTGCATAAATGTCATCTTGACTCACCAATTCTCACTGAATAATAGCACACATCTGACCGAAATCAGTTATATCCAATGTATCTTTGGTCTGTAAAAAAATGTAATAACTAAAGCTCCATTCTCAAGCTGCAATACGACCTAGTTTGTCAAGTAGATCTGAAGGATTTGAGGCCAAGTTTGTTTAAGGAGTGGTAGGGTTGTGAGTTCTCTTTACACAAATGGAGACAGAACATTACTGTTGAGGTAGGTAAAATATTTACCCTCCTTCTGCTCTAGCTGCTTACTTAGGAAAACCGGATTTCATTTTGCAGTATTTCCCCAGATCCCTTGTTTAATTAAGATTGCCTTAGTATATTACAAAATTGTTCCTTTTTATAAGAAAATAAGCAGCTAGATTTTCACTAAAAATCATATCATTTCCTTCTAAATGTGAATGGAAGATAACCTAGCTATTTATTGAGCTAGCCTATTGGTCAGTATGGCGTCAATGGTTTTCCCTCTTCCTGTCTCACCGGATTGGTTATAGACAAACCAATATTTGTTTTTTTGCTTTGCTCCCATCAGGTTATGGTAGTGATCGCCCCTCCATCCCCTACCTCTTCAACTGTGGGGACACGTTTTCCTCCCAGAAACAGGCAGAGCAGTCAGCATCCTGGGCCTCTCTTTCAGAAACTTTTGGACCATTGGCTTCTTTGCACATCTCTTTCCCATGCTCTTAAGAAACACTTCTGCTCCATTTCCATTTCCTTTTGGTTAAATGCCATGGTTTTAATTCTAATAACTCAGCAATTTATAGCTGCCTTCCTTGGTTATGGATGCTTTTGCCCTTTTTAACTTCTAATATTATTTCCCAAAGCTTTTTTCCTCATGGCAGGATAGCTATCTTTAGAAGAAATATTGGGCACTTTCTAAGTGTAAGATATACTTCACTTTAACTCTCATTGGCAGAGAACTTGCCTTCCACTCCCTGAGGCTGAACCATGTGACCTAACTCCTGCTTCCTACCCACCTGAAAGTGTCTGTGTTTTTACCTACCCTCTCTTCCCTCCGCAAATCACAGGAGCAGAAGGCCATAGTTAAGACTTCACATTGCATCTTACATCCCATCCCTCCCTGCCTCTCTGGAACCTTGCATGATCCTCTTTCTCTTAAATCTATAGTCTGCATTTTTTTTCTTTCCTTCTTCATGGATCCTTGTTGGTTCACAAACATGCTGTAGATTCCTCTTTTTAAAGAAGTACATACTCAAGCTCACTATGCCTTTTTTCCCACTTTTTAAAGATTTTTGTTGGAATGTGAAGGCTTGCATTTTTGAGATAAGGCAGGGAGACATTTGGCAATGCAGAGGAGAGTAGCTTGAAAGAGCTAGCTACTCTCCTCTGCATTGCCAAACATCTCCCTGCCTTATCTCAAAAATGCAAGCCTTCTCATCCTTCAGACCCTGCTCAAATTCTTGATAACCTCCGGGTGGGAAGGACTTTGCTCCCTTGCCCTCTCCTTCCTCTTTTCCAAAATTCCTCTCCTTTTGTTACAGACCCTCACATATGTGTGGGTCTGGAGACCTTCTAGGAGAAAGAATTCATCAGAGAGTTTTGGGTGAACCAGGTAAGGCTTTACTAGAGACTTCTGCACAAGGGAACCAGTGCTGGAAAGGAGAATTTAGACTGGCTCCTTCAGGGGAGTTAGTAGAAGATATTAAAGGGTAGGTCTACTAAACAGGGCAGAGGAGAGCTGCATCATAGCTTGTTTTGGGTTGGGCTATGCCCAACTGCACTTGTGGGATCCTTGGCTTTTCCTCTTGAGGAAATTGTAAGATAATCACTAATCAGGATCTAATGTGATGCCTTTTTGCCTAGTGTGGTCTCCTTTGGTCATCCTGGTGGGCCAGATTGTTTGGACAGGGTCTTGGGACTGGGCTCAGCAGTCCATGATTTAGTCCACCTGTTCAAACAGGACTTGGGGCAACTGTTACCCTATCAACTTCCAGAGTTTCTTACCTAGGTTGTCTCATTCTTAGCATAACGGTGCCCTGCCCCGTAGCCCCCACCTTAGTTTGCTAAGCCACAAAGGTGAAACTCAAAATCAAATTTTCACTTAGTATAGTCACCTTTGGGAACAGTCGTGAGCTGGGTTCCTGCATTGGTTGACCTTTTCAGTTTAAACATTTACCAAGGGTAGACATTAATTGAGGATGAGGGTGGTAAGTAAATATTGATAAGTCTCAAATCACATTAAGGAAAAAGAATTTCCTTTTTTAGTGATGGGCTAGTCCTGTTTTGGGAAGTCACTGGACTTCCATTATCATGAAACTAAAGATCATTTAGTTCCATCCATTTAATTTCTCTTTGGCTTGGTTGGGGAATCGGGAGGAATCTACCAGTTAAAAAGAGGAGCTACATCAGTCTTTAATGGATCGTTTGTTACTCAAACAAGGGGTCTACATTCCACCAAAACAAAAATTTAAAGTTCTTTCTGTTTCATTTAGTTGAGTGTTTCTCAGTGAGAATCCTATGGGTAAAAAAAAAAAAAAAAATCCAGGAGAGTTCTTCTTTGACCACTTCATGATGTTTAGTATCCTATGTCCCAGTGGCCCCTAGAGGGCCACTGACAGCAGTGGTTGAGAAAACACCATTTTTTACATAAATGCGTACATATTGTGGCAGGCAGAACTTTAAGATGACATGTCCCCACTCCACTTGGGCTTCCCCCATGACCCACCGGCTTGTCTAATTTCCTCTCCTTAAGTGTGAGTAGAACCTGTGACTGTGTTGAGATATCTTGATTCTGTATATGATAAAACAAAAGGGAGATTATCCTGGTGGACTTGACTTCATCAAATGAGCTTTCTTTGACCAGTTCCAGAGAACAGAAATTTCAGGACAAGAAGAACACTCCCTGCACGCTGTTGCTGGCTTGAAGGTGGAGGCTGTGTAGCCGAGAATGAAGGCGGCCTCTCCCAGCTGAGAGCAGCTTGGCTAGCAGTCATGTGGGGTACGGAGAACCCAGTCTTAAAATTGCGAGGAGACAAGTTCTGCCAACACTCTGAATGAGTTTGGAAAAGCCCCCCAAGCTCACATGAAAAGCTTAGTCCAGGATGACACCTTGATTTCAGTCTGGTGAGATCTGAGCAGAAACCCAGCCACTCTGCCTTCAGAACCGTGAGAGAATACATCTGTAGTAATTTGTTACACAACAGTAGACAACTAATACCCATGTATTTACCTTTTAAAAGTATATAGATTTCCCCAATAAATTATAATTTCTCAATTATAAGATGGCACCTATCTCATCAGGCAGAACTCATTTCGTGTCTGTCTAGTAAATGAAAAACATTTCAAGGTTTACTTTAAAAGTTCTGGGTAAGAAGAGAGAAATAAACCTTCTTTATAAAGTTACCCCAATTTAATAGAACAGTATTGGTTTGGTGCTTACTTCACTCGGCACAAATCTAAACCTATCATATACTGATTTCTTTTAGTGGCTGGCCATTTTCAGTCAAACTCGATTTTTTTCTAGACTTCTCTGGAAGATTTTTTGTTGTTGTTGTTAAAGATTTAACAAGAAAGAGCCATGTCAGCAGACACTTTTTATTAATGTTCTCCTATTGATACACTCCAGCCACTGGTACAGTCTACAACTCTGTAGGAAAAGAACAAGGTAATGACTTTGATTTTATAGGATTTTTCCTATAATTTTCTCTAATTCCTAATAATTTCTCTAATTCCTAATTTTCTCTAATTCCTAATAAAGTTTTAGGAGGTTGCTGGAGACAAAAGTCATGGTGCTTGAGGCCACGGCTGAACATGAGCTTGGCCTACATGGTGATGCTCTTCCTTGGATCCTGGTGTGGTGGGATGGGGAAGGGTTTGACTTTGGTCAGCGTGCTTAGATTCAAGTTGCAGCTCTGTCCCCTTCTGGGATGTGCCTGGGTCTCCCTACCTGGCAAGGGCATGATAAGAATACCACCTCATGGAACAGCTGAGGAGTAAGCAAATTCATGCATGTTAAGTATATAGCATGATGCCATGGTAGGTAACTTTCAAATACTAGCTCTTATCACTACTATCAAATATGAAAACTTGGTCCCTGAAAATTTCAAGAAAGGTTTGTGCTTGCTTTTCTATAGTTTGTATTGCACAAACAATAAATAGATTTTCAAATATGAAATGGCATACTATTAAGTATACTTTTTCAAGTGAAACAGCCTCCTGGATGTTCTCATTTGACTTCTCTTAGGGGCAGGCTCCCCCACTCATCACAGATTTGGGACTCAGACAAGTGGAGCTGTAACTGCCCCAGGGTTAGGCAAGATCACAGGTCATCCTGATTTTTCCCTAGGCTTGGAGCACTAAACCGAGCTGTTGGGAAACAGGAGGAGACTGTCTTTAACAGATGTAGGTAGCCCAGGGGTTTTGATTTCTCCAGAGCAAGCCAGCTTCAGGCCATCGGTCCAAAGTTTTAACAAAACTAGGTTTCAGGTTTGTGGGTGTGTGATACAGATGATTTAGGGAAAAGAGGTAGCAAAATCATAGAAAATTTCAGTTTCAAAAACTTGGTGGGGGCTGCTTTCCTGGTAAGTTGAGTCCTTAATTTTTCAGGGAGAAAGAAGCAGGCTTTTCCATAGACAGTGATATGGAAATGTTGACCTTTGTTTCTCTGTAGAGCAGAGAAGGGAAAGAATTCCATGCCAGTGAAACCCACTTGCTGTTCTCTCAGAATCTTGTTTTGAAATGGCATCTTGATTTCAGCAACATGCTTGCACTTGACAAATGAAAACATTGGACCGAGCTGGCGTCTGCTAGTGTGAACTTGCTCTGGCATCCAGTATAATTTTTTTGGCTACGTCACTGCCATTCTTCCCATCTGCTCCCCCAAGCAGATCTTTGTGAGAGAAGAGTTTCAGCTGGAGAGATCTTAGCTACTTTGTGAAAAATAGGAGCGGGAAGAGGTTTCCTTGTGTCAAGCAGAGGAGAATCTCGCATACTCATCCACGAACCACACTATGCATTGGCAACCAAAGATATCAGTCTTAACATTGACTCTCTTACTTTTCTTGGGGTCTGCAGGGATTGGAACTGCTTGGCTCAGGCTCCTCCTGGTGGGAAGATACTCTCATCAAGCCTCCAGGGAGGGTTACTGGGCTGGATATAGTAAAGATTCTCTGGGTCTTAATTCAGGGCCTAGATGGTGCAGTATATCCCAACAGCTAACTGTGTGATAGTTTCTGACCCTTATTGGCACGCTTATTTTTTAAGAGAGTAGTTCTAAATTGGGAGCACATGGTAGGGTTGTCAGGTGAAATAGCAGAGCCAGGTTAAATCTGAATTATAGATAAACAACCAAAATTTAAAAAAATTATTTTTATTTATATACTTTATCCCATTATGTATTCTCTGTAGGTTTCCCACCACAATTTCACCCGTGAACCATCACCATAGTCCTTTGTGCTCTTTTCTCCCCTGTTTTGGTCCCTCTCCCTCTGCCTCTCCTGCATAACGTCTCTTATTTATGGTTGCCTAATAGTTTTTGTTTTTGTTTTGTTTTGTGCATTATTTTCTCCTACTGGTCTCTTATTTGGCTTCTCTATATTCTTCCTATAAGTGAAACCATTTGATATTTTTCTTTTTCCTTCTGGCTTATTTCTCTGAGCATGATCCCTTCTAGCTCCATCCATGTTGCTGTGAATTGCATGAGTTTATCATTTTTGATTGCTGAATAGTATTCCCTTTTGTATATGTACCACATCTTCTTGACCCAGTCATCTATTTTTGGGCATTTGGGTTGTTTCCATATCTTAGCTATTGTAAATAGTGCTGCATGTGTCCTTTTGGATTAATGTTTTTGTGTCCTTTGGGTAGATTCCTAGGGTTATATGAAAGTTTCATTTTTAGTTGTTTGAGGAACCGCCATACAGCTTTCCATAGAGATTGGACCAGTTTGCATTCCCACCAACAGTTTAGGAGAGATCCTTTTTTTCTACATCTTCGCCAACATTTGTCAGACAACCAAAATTTTTTTGAATAAGTATTCACAGATATTGAATGGAACACTAAAAAATTATTATTTATCTGAATTTCAAATTTACCTGGGTGGTCTTATTTTGTTTGTTTTTTTTCCTCAATCTGGCAACTCTACTTCCATCAGACCTGGTAACCTGAGTGAATAGCAAATGCTGGGAAGAGAGGTGGGTTCATTTCCTGGTAGTTAGCAGCAGCCAGGTGACATGGAGGCGCTCCCACCCCAAGAAATCAGCTGAGTAGCAGAAAAGTATTTGGAATCAGGAAGGAGTCGATCACCTGATTAAGCGCACCGCTTCATTCCATCCTCATTGGTGAAGGAGAATATATGGGGAGTGTCTAGCCTATCCTCTTCTCAAACCAGCTCCTTCTCAGAGGATGAAGTACACTGGCTTTGACCAGCTGCCTAGTGGCCTGGCATAGACTCATCTGCAGGTGCAGTTTATCCTACAGCCCCAGCCTGAGAAACTCATGCTTCCTACCAAGGGGTGGCACCAAAATGTCTTCTTATTTTGAACCCTGGTAACAGGGAATGAAATCAGAAATTCACCGTGAAGGTTAATATAACTGGGAGATGTGGCAGGCTGTAACAAGGAAACTTTACAGTCACATGGACCTAGGCTCAAAGCCTGGGACTGTTGTTTGCTAGTTATTGGATCTGGGGCTCATTTCCTCATCTCTAAAGTGGGGCTGATAGTGAAATTTACCTCACAAGGTTGTGGTAAGGGTTAAATGAGTTAGCACAGCGAAGGTTTTAGATAGTGTGTTATTTGGCAAGTGCTGGACTAATGGCAGTGCTCATTGCCACATCACACCCTGTGCCACCCATGTTTGTCAGAATGATCTTCCCTCTTAAATCTTGTTATGTGCCATGGGAATAGGCTGTAATACATTCTTCCTCTTGACAGCTGAAAGCTGGCTGGCTGACTTCCTAGGCTCCTTCTAGAAGGACTCTGGGTTTCTTGGCACCATAATCAATAGCTGATCTACTGCCTCTTCCCGGTGGAGGCAGGGTCTTAGGGCTCATGATTTCATAAGCTCCTACTCTAAATTTTCTCACATCAATGATAAATCTAAGTAAACACCATGTGCCTGCTCTGCAGAGCCCGTGTCAGACAGTCCCATCCCCATTAGGCTGCTGGGGAGGCCAGCGTGAGTAGCCTCTCCCTGTGAACAGCCCAGAGAGTCCTTGAAATACAAAGACAACAAATATAGAAGACAGGCTAAGCTTTCAGCATTTAGAAGAAGATTCTCGAGTAATATTATGAGGATAGCTATGTGCTTGTTGGAATATGGTGATGTGTGTATTGCAATCAAGGGAACATGGATAGATTAAAGGGCAGCTTTAATAGAACTGATAGGCTTTTTAGAAAGGACATTAAGAGAAAGTTCCAGTGACATTTTAATGTAATTGATTACACAGACGGGTGGGGGAAGCTCCCTTTGAGAGGTGGAGCATAGACGGTGAGCCATGGAGGCTGGGACTGTGGGGGGCAGGGGGGTCCTGGGCCCCAGGAGAGGGCAGAGCACTATAGCCCCACCCATCCTCCGGCCTCTGCACCGCTTGTTCACCCCTACCTGGCAGCTGGGACAAGCCTTGCTTGTCCGCCCGCCACTGTGCCCTGGAGAGTCAGCTAGCTGCTGGGTTGGCTGACAGGGGTGGTATGTGCTGAATTCCTTTCCAAAGAGGGGGAGGAGATGCCAGTCACTCCATATATCACCCTCTGCCACCTGCCAAGGAAGTGAGATACTGCTGCAGAGAAAACAGCTTTTACTCATTCCTTTGTATTTGGACCTGAATAAGAGCCAGAAGCAGTGGGGTTTGGTTAATAAGTCAGTTGCAAATCATGCTAGTGGGAGTGCTGTCATCTGGAGCATGAGTGTGATTGAGAGCTGAGGATCTGAGGCTGTTCTCCTCCTGCATGTTCTACCTTTGGTGTTGTTGTGGGGCAATCATGTCATCATGGTTGGTATGAGCAGCCAACTGTGACAGGAAGGGAGAGGCAGGGGTCGGGGTGGCAAATATTGAGGTCTTTCTGCAATGCAATTATAATGGGGTTATCACAAAAGGGCTGTTATCCTTCTTTCTGAGTAGTGGAGATGAAGGGCAGAGATATTTTGTCGTAGGCACAAAGACAAAAAAGAGCAGAACAGTCAGTTACAGGTGCCACCCCACACACAATCTGGTGGTGCGAGATCCAGTTTTCCTTGGCCCTATGTCATCTCTCAAGATGGTCAGTTAGATATCATACTCAGAGAAGAATGTAGACAAGAACAATTTGTCCTGTTTAGCAGCCCCATATGGGGAGTGAAGTGTCCATTTCTCTTAGTTAATAGTTCCTCAGCATGGAGCAAATAATTTACCATGTGGGGACTCAGTTTCTCTAATGGGGAGAGGAACAAAATGCTTGGTGCTTGGGAGGACGCAATTAAATAATGCAAATGATGCCTTTTGTAAACTGAAAAATATAAGAATATGAGATGTTGTAATACTTAATGGCTTTTATGTGCTGATTATAATATCAACACAAAAATAATGGCCCACCATGTAGAGAGGAATTTCTTTCAGTCCTGGAGATGCAGAATTTGGCATTGTCTTTCCTCTGCCTGAGCTTGGTGTGTTCAGGTGCTCAGTTCTCCCTATGGATTCAGGCCCGAGATTTATGCTGTTGCTTCCAACTGTCCCTTTCTTCTAGAGATATAGCTACTCTCTGTAATGCCTTGGATTTCCTCCTCCTGTGGGTAACATGTGGTGCTAACAGGACTCAGTTTTGTCAATGATGTGAGGGTTTTGCTGAGCCAAGAAGAGACCAACACAGCACAATGACTGATGGAGAAGTGCAGTGGTTATCCAAATGCTACTTCCTGATTTACAGGAGCCATTTTCATGACAACAGGGGCTATCATTTCTCCACTAACTGTTCTCCAAATGTCTCCCCTCTCCCATGGTGCCTCAAGCACACACCTATACCCCTCATTGAACCCCTTCTTCTTTTCCCGGGTGACTAGTAGTTTATGAGCTAATTATGCTTGAAAGGGTCTCAGTGATTTTTTTTAAGTTGTTGGGGTGAACTAGCTTCTCCCCACTGCCCGCCTTCCCTGAGTCATTGCCCAGCCCAGTTGCCAGCAAGACTTAGGAGGAGGAGGAGGAGGAGGGAAGGTTGACTAATGACATGGGAGAATCTGTAGCCTGGAGAGTAAGTTCCTTGTTCTCTTTATACCAAGACATTATGTGGAAGCTGTGTGTGTGTGTGTGTGTGTGTGTGTGTGTGTGTTTGTGTATTCCTTTGGGGAACCTTGTCCAAAAGCGAGTGCTTTCTCAGCATTCCCTGGGCCCCTTGCTGAGGAGGATGCTTTGAGGTCACCCTCTTTCCCTTCTTGTAGTCAAACTCATCATCTAACATTAGCTTTATTGTTCCAGCCAGATGAGGAAACAGACCCTGTGGAAGTCATTTTTTATCACATTCAGTGAATGTTCTTGGGCTCACTAACTGTAGCATTGTCCTTGGGTATATCAAGGGTGAACACAAAATATATCAAATCCTTCATCCAAGTCTTTCCTCTTTATTTCAAATGTCTGTTTTCCCAAAACTGTGAAAATAGGTATATATCCCTTAATAATGGGAGTCCCTCCACAAACAACTCCATTGAAAAAGAAAATAAAATCCTTCAGCAAACTCCCTTTATTCTGGACTCCTAAAAAGGGATCAGTTTGGGAGATAGACATTATGTGTTCAAACATTATGCCTCCATCCATCCTGAAAAGGGGTCTGTGCCTTTATTGATAATGTATTCATACCACTCCATGGCCGTTGAAGAAGTCTGTTTAATGAAATGTTGGACTTGTATTTAGATGGTCCAGTTGGAAATCGTTATGAGTAACCATGTGTAGAGATTTATTTTCCTTCTCCCAGAGGTCTCTCGGAGATCCCCAAAGATAAATATTTGCATGGTGTCCAGTTTGTATTTATTTCCCCAGCCTAATGTGGTGCTGAGGTAAGAGGTTTGCCTTCTTCACCCAGCTTGTTAACATGCACAGGGCTGCGCTCCTCCCCGACCTCAGGGACAGTGTAATCCCACCTCCGAGACAGTGCCTGGCAGGAACCTCTTACTCAGCCTACACCCTTCCTGCAGATGCAGGTTCGTTGCTGTTTGAAATAGCCACACACTGCACCAAAGAGAGGAACAATGTGAATCAGATGTGTTTGCCTTCCATTCCTGAAGCTCATCTCTCCAGCGTGAATCTGCGTTGCTGCCTTGGTGTTGCAGAATAATGGGGCAGTGGACATAATTCTCAAAGACATCTCTTGAATCCTCATTGTTCTCTCTGGGAAGTTGATTTGCACTTTCTTTTAAATCATTGTTTTTCCTTTAGACCCTTACTAATATTCCAAAACAAGCCAGGAGATATTATATAAAGCCAGGACTTAGAAAGCATTTTTTTTTGGATGTCTTTGTCTTTTTTTTTTTTTTTTTGGTTGAAAGTGAAGGGAAAAGGAATGATAGAGTATGTTAGACTTTTAATATACCTCTTATTTATTTAACTGCAAATTAGGAATGTAGGCCTAAGATTACTCTGCAGAGTACATGATTGGTCACTTTAGAGTGCCTTATCATTAGCGTAAAGTGGGTGATGAAGAGGTCTGGAATTATTTAGTTTCCTTTATGGCTCTATATATGAGGATTACAGAGGTCTTAGAAATTGGTCTAAATAAATTTAGAAAATATTTTCAGCTCAGACTTAAAATATTCTTTATTGTAAGATATCGATACGATTGCAGCCTGCAGGGGCATAATATTTATATGCTCATTTCTGTAATTTTGCACAGGACAGGTTTGAAAATGAAGTCACCAACTAGGATTTAGAAAAGATTAAGGCTGTTTGAATTTAGCCTGAATAAACATGTCAAGCATATATTGCCCAGTAAACATGGCTGCTGCATCTTGCAAGATTCAGCAACTGCTGTTTTTCAGATGGCTGTTGGGAAGTTCAAGGCTGAAGGCTATTAAGAAATTCTGCTCCTTGGGTAGGTCACCATCTCTGACTATGAATCGTCCCAACATGAGAAAACAGAGGCCAGTGAACTTTTTCAGAAACAGGCAGTCCAGCAGACATGCTGACGCCAGCAGGATACCAGCGGGAACTGAATGAAGGTCTTTGTACCAGGAAGAAAACAGTGCTTCTTCCTTGAAGGAGCGTGAGCCCTGGTATTGGAAGGCCCTTGGTAGGAGCTGGGTAGTGAGGCTTGGGGGAAGGGCCTGGATTTTGGTGAGCTGCTGTGTGTAAAACAGGGAGAGGGGCATTTGTAGCTTTCCAGGTTGGAACATAAGGAATGTAGGAATGGGAAGGGGGTGGATGGAATGGCTGAACACACCCGTTAAGGTGTGTCCCTTCTTCTTGTGGAAATCCCCTCCTTATCAGAGAAAATCTCTCATTTCACTATTTCATGTTGGCATATATATTTTGAAAAGCAGTGAAAAGGCTGCCTTGAAGAACTAAACAAGGATGGGGTGGTGAGACCCCATACACTCTAGGACTCAGTGGACTCTGAGGGAGGTCTTTGACCTTCAGAGTGTAGAATTGGTGGGTTCAAGACAGTTTTACCCAAATCTTACAGAGCAAGGAGATATGCACTTGACATCTGAGTCACATCTTTAAAATCATGTCCAAATGAATATTTGTTCTTTGAACTTGTGGTTTATCAGACATGCCAGGCAACTCGTCTGGAGATTTTGTTTTCGTGCCCCAGTGAATACGGGATGGGAAGGGAGGATCCAGAGGAGAGAGCTTCGGAGATTGCTAGCCTGCTTGGGGAAAGCCGAGACCACCGCCAGGCTGCGGGGCTGCCTGTGTTTGGTGGGCGGAGCTGGACTGTGCGGAGCGCCGGGCACCCAGGCATTTCGCCCCTGCCGCTGTGGGCAGCCGGGAGTGGAGGGACGGGCCGCGCTGTCAGCGGTGGGCGGTGTCGGGAGAAGCGCGCTCCGGGACAGCTGGTGGCTCAGTGGCAGCGTCGCGAACGGTGACAGGTTCTGCAAATAACAGCTGCGGAGCAATCTTTATGTTTGGACAACGTGGGAAGGGCCATTGTTCACAAATTGGTCTCTTCAACAACACCTGCATGCACAGATAATAATCCATTGTCGGTCTCTGGCTTTCAAATACAAAAGACAGCCGCGGAGGGAGGAGCGAGCAGTTACTGGAGATAGCTGAACAACTTTTGAACTGAGGAGAGTGCAAACGAGGACTCCAGGTTGTATTCCTGGATTCGCTGGAGGCTGAAATTCACTGTGGGATTCTCTTTCATTTGCCGGCAGTGAGCGCCACCTCCTTTATCCTTGCAGACCACCACCGCAGCTGCAATGATCATTTCCTAGGCAATTGGAAAGCGTGCTCCCTTGCAGTCAGAGATCAATACTGGTAAAGTGGCCCCAGGATAGGGAAGGTCGCACGTGTGCATGTAAATCAAAAGGTTTATGAGGCGCAGGTGGTTAATGCTCCTCTGAGATTGAGTATTAGCATGTCAAAGCTAAAATGGGACCAAGGTGTGGAGGCAGGGTCTCTAGCTGTGGCTCCAGGAGGCCCTAAGTGTGATCTTCTTGATCCTTCAGTTTAAAATCACGGGGTGGTGCCAGATGTGGCCACCACATTGCTAATGCAGCCAGTATCTTCCATTTGCACAACTTTATTCAGTTTAAGGTTAGTCTTACTGGCATTTTCTCATTTTAGTCTCATAACCACAGTGAAACCTGTGGTGTATAAAACCCTCATTTTAATGGAAAATGAACCAAAGGAACCAGTCTGGGGTTCTGTCCTCTATATTTCTTGGCACAGCTACAGTACATTGTTTGGGTTATTTGAATCTTTCTTTTTTTTTTTTTTTGGACAGATTTATTAGGAAAAGGAGAAAGGAAAAGAGAGGCATCTGCATATTCACAGGCAGGCAGGAGAGCTGCCTGTATCTTATTTTGTTTTTTCTTTTCCCACCTTTATTGAACAGCTATCATCAGGTCAAGATTAGGTAACAGGAGCCTAGACATATTGGAGACACAGTTCCTTTCCCTCTGCTCTGGCCAACACAGTGCCACTAGCCCCATGTGGCTGTTTAAATGTAATCATAACGTAAATGAAATAAATTCCAGTACTTGGTTCCTCAGTTGTACCAGCCACACAAAAGTGCTTACTAGCCTGTATGTTCAGTGGCTAATGTATTGCACATTCTATTGGACATTCTATTAGCCTCTGTGCAGAGGCTAACACTCAAGTGAAATTTAAGAAAATATGCCTTGTTTTCTGTCCTATCTGCTATGTTCATGAAGTTCAGTTGTTTCACGGTTCATGATGCTTCAAGATTTCTAAATGATAGCCTGAGCAGTTTCAATTTCTCATTAAGAAGTAAAATATAGTGGGCCTCCCCGGTGGCACAGCGGTTAGGTGCTGCGCTGTGGAGCTGTCGGCAGCTGCGACTCGAGTTCGATGCCCAGCAGGGGAGAATCCCACATGGTGCGGCAGACCTCTCCTGCCTGGCCCGCTGCTCCCCTCAGCAGTGTATTTCTGATCTGCCTGTTCTGCTCCCCACTCTGTCTCTGGTGAACCCTCTCGCCGCCCCACGCCTCTGGCCTGCACCCC
>PVIJ01012566.1:0-49088 GCA_004024925.1 Scalopus aquaticus
GAGCGCGGGGGTGCACGCGCGGGGGCGTGAGCGCGGGGGTGCACGCGCGGGGGCGTGAGCGCCGGGGCGTGAGCGCGGGGGTGCACGCGCGGGGGTGTGAGCGCGGGGGTGCACGTGCGGGGAATCGCGCGTCCCTCCCTCCCGCTGGACGCGCTCACCGCGGTGCCGAGCGCTGTCCCAACGTCATTCTGTGCGAGCAGCCACTCGGGAAATCGTTCACTCTTACATATAATTGTTATATGAAATCATTATCTAAAATGAATTATTATATAAAACACTTAATAGTATGTATTATATCTTATAAAATATGTATTAGTATAGTATATTATATTATGTAACTTGCGTGATGAAATAAAATCTAATATTATAATATATAATTGTGCTATAAATTAAACACGTAATTCACAAGAAGCGACACATTAACTTTTGCCGTCACCTTCCAAAGCTTGACTCCCAGCGCCGCTGCCCAGCGCGCCCGCCCCTGCCCGCCACCGCCGCGGCCCCCGGGCGGGCCTCGCCCCGCAGCCCGCTCTGCCGCTCACGTTGCTCCGAGTGAAGGGACGTGGCGCCGACCCTCGCGCAGCCCGGACGCGCAGTCCCGCCGCCTCTCCCGTTCGCACCTTGTGCCTGCGGCGTGTGAGCGGCTACCAAAGCGCTAGGAGAGTCTGCGACCGGGCGGAAAATGTGTCTCCCCGAAGCGTGAGCTGGGCACGGAGCGCCGGCTGAGCAGCCAGCAGCCCGGGCGAGGGCGGGCACCAGCACCGAAGTCCCACCGCGTCTCCGCACCGAGGCGGCGAGTCCAGGTTCCTGGGTCAGTCTCGCCCGTTCGCTGTTGCTTTTGTTTACTGGAAGGGATTTTTTTAGATGTTTTATACAAAATAACTAAAATGACTTTTAAAATGTTCTTTGTAGGATTCGAAGGAAAAATTTAAGAATATTGATCAGTTGACAGCGCCGTTCAGTTGGCCTCTGGGTAACAGAATCAATCGTCAGAATTGCCCGGTTATCAGAAAGGCGTCGGCGAGGCGGCCGTACAGGGACCCAGGCCTCCAGCCCCCTCCCCAGCCCGGGTGGAGCCAGAGGGCCTGGCCCGCAGCGGGAGACCCGCCAGGCGGGAGGGGCTGTCGGTCTGCCCAGCTTCGGGGGAGAGGCGGACAGAAGGCCGCTGCCGTTTCCGTGCGCAAGCCCCCATCCAGAAAGGGCCTTCCCGACAGCCGCCGCCGGCCCGGCTGCTCTGCGAGCGGATGGCGCCGCAGCCGGCAGGAGGTTTTCTTTTTAATCAGTTAACCTCATCAGAGCAAGGAAAGTTCTTAAAAATAACTTTTATGCCAGAAGTTGAATAACTTTGTACAGCTTGTTTTTGTTTTAACCAGAATATGTGGAGAGAACTTAATGAAGTGCCATATGTCAAGTCTGGAGTCAAATTAAAAACAAATAATTAAAATATATCCTTTCTCCATCAAAACAGCTTGTGAGATGTTGGTGGAAGGAAGCTGAATCTGACATGTCATATTTTGACAGGTTTTTCCCCAAGAAAATCAGTCATATTGTTGGAAGTATTGTATTTGAAAGTTGTATTTTCCTCCTAGGGAACGCCAGGTTTTAAGTCATAATTAATGTAACCTGCCACGTCTATTAACCTGCCATGATGAAATCAGGAAGGCACATATTTGGGGACATATGGAAGCATCTGAGGAACATTCACTCGGCACCACACGTCAAAGAGGAAACGACATGTGGAGGTTGTGCTGCCGGAGCTGCGCGTGCCCGGGCAATCTCACCTCTCTAAATTCACACTGACTTGAACTAAACAACAAATTTTTCCTCAATGAGCACAGATATTTTCCAGTTGCTTTTTAGGAGAGTATTTGTTGAAACTTTTTATTGAAATTTTTTAACATCAAAAATCAGCGGTGCGGGCCAAATCTTCAGTGTCCAAAGCAGCGAGGTGTCTGCTCTTAACCTCTCGGGGTGGCTTAGAAATAAGGCCCCTCAAGTCCACGCCCTGGCCAGTCCCCTGGAGAATCTCAAACACGCAACCTCGAGGGACACGGGGGGCCAGCCTCTCAGGGAGCAGGCGCGACCCCGCCCTGGACAGGCCAGGAGCCGCGGCCCTCAGGAGGCGGCAGCAGGGGTGTGTGAGGCTGACTTCACATGGGGCCGGGAAGCAGCATCAGGCCACACGATCACCAAGGACGGTCGCAGATAACGCCGGCTGAGCACGAGGGCCGGGCGCTCCAAGCACGCGGGCAGCGGTGTCCTCGGGAAGGGGCCTGGCCTGGTCAGTTGCGGCCCCTGGCGACGGGCCCTCCGCCTGCTCTTTGTTGCCTCCCACCAGGCACAGCCTGTTCCGCTCTCTCCCCCGGGGCCCAAGACCGGCGGAATCTCCACCTTCCCAGGAGCTGGCGCCTCCTGTCTGCAGAGAAGCAGGTGAGCCGCGTCCCGGCCGAGCTCCTCTGTGCCAGCACCGCCTCGGCGGGCACGCGGGCGGGGCCTCGGGAGCTGCCCCTCCGCCTGATGTCGGGCGGCCCAACTTTACTGCGGCTCCCTGGTGTGTAAAGTGGGGCGATCGCGCTAGCTGCTGCGCTGGGGAAAGTGTAGAATTAAATGATTCATCCAAGAGGCTTAGAGCTCTTGGGAAAATGTACCAGTCCTTATGCAAATGTACCCCCTTAATCGGCAATATTTGTGGCAATTTTCTTATGCTCCAGGTGTGGCTTTAAGAACTTTACAGAGATTATCTCATTTAATCCTCTACCTTATGACATACGCTCCGTGACTGTCTGTTTTACCAATGAGGTGAGTAGAGACGGGAGAGACCACGGTCACTCAGGCTCCTGGGCTCTTGTTACGCTCCCGCCTCCCAGCTCAGCTGGATTCTTGTCACTTCATCTCCTCCGCTGCACAGTCGTGTTGGGAACACACCGCACAGGCTCCAGGAGGGCGGAGGCGGAGGCAGAAACGCAACGGGGGTGTCTCAACGCCCCAAAGTTCCCCACGGACGCGGGGTCCCCTGCGCTGGGAGAGCTGTGCTGTGACCCCAGGCCAGCGGCCCCGGCTGTGGCCCCGGCTGTGGCTGCTGGTGACCAGCGCGAGGTGACCCCAGCCCCGGGCCGAGCGCCTGCCCCTCACCCGGAGGGTCCTCAGGCTGTCCGGCGCACGTGTGTTCAGGCGAGGCCACTCACGGCCTCCGAGCCCTCCGGGAGGGTGCGGGCGGCGAGTGCTGATGGCCAGTCCATCCAGGGACTGCCAGGCCGTGGGGCGAGCCCCTTCCTTCATCCTGCGTGAGGGAGCAGCAGGCCCCCAGGCCGCGGGCTTGACCGTCTGCGCCGCGGCCACCTGGGGCGTCCCCAGCTCCGCGGGGTCCACAGGCCCTGCCTGGCCCGAGGCTCCGGTGTGCCCTCAGATGGCCACTCTCCTCCCTCCTCCGTCTAAGGTGAGTCCACTCAGGGGCCGCTGTGCGCGAGGGACACTCAGCCTGGTGCCCCCCTCCTGAGTGGGCTGGGCAGGTCCAAGGCCCAGGGCCAGCGCTGCAAGGCCCCACTGACCGGCCTCCGCCAGGCCAGTCCCTGCTCACCGAGCTCAAGGCCCAAGGGCAGGGGGCGTCCATCACGGCAGAGAAAGTGGACGTCCAGCCACTCGCGGGCCCCAGCTAAGGCCCAGTGAATCAGGCCGCGGCACAGAAGCGAATGGTGACTCGCCACCCGCCTGGCTAGCCCTGGGGCTGCGGGGAGGGGAGGGGCCAGCAGCTCCCGCCTGCGGGCACATGGACACTGGCCAGCCACGCCCGGCTCCCCCGCCACGGGGACAGGAAGAGGCCTCTGGACAGCCCCTGGCACAGGGCCGCTGAGGCCACTCTGGCTTGTGACGCCCAGGCCCAGGCCACTCCGTGTGGCCGGCCGGACACCGAGACGGCGTCACCCGGCCAGACGCTGCCCGCTGCAGCAGTGTGCACGCCCCACGCCCGCCTCGCACCTGCTGGTGGGCGCGCCTGCCTCGGGCTCCTCTGAACCGCGGCAGAAAATGCGGATGCTTGAGGCGCCGCCAAGGGAACCACAGAAATCACAGCAGGCCAATAACGCAGCGAGAATGCACATTAAAAGGCAAACGGGGCGCCCTTTGAGATATCTGAGCCGCAATCAATGTCCCCCATGCCACGCGACAGCGGCCAGCAGCTCGCGACTGGCCTTCCAGGGGCCGTCCATCCGGGCCGCCCCGAGTGGCCGCTGCCAGGCGAGGGCCCTGCGCGGGGCAGCAAGGACAGGCCACCTGTCAGCAGCATCATTTACCTCATCGCAATGACTTAGAGAAATGGCTCCAGCCACTTCGGCCCCCGAGCGGCCGCCCAGCCCGGTGAGGGCCGAGGCATCTCCTGCCCGTGTCACCACCTCGGACAGGCAGAGCGGAAATCGGGGCCCCGAATTCCTGCGTGACGTCACAGCTCCCCAGCTGTCTGGGCGCTTCTCTCCTGAGACAGCCGGGGCTGCCTGTTTGCCGCTCGCCAGGTGGCCGTGCAGCGACCCCGGGGGCCCCTCTCTCGCCCGTCTCTGCTCCGGAGACCGAAGCCCTCGGCCTGAGGAGAGCCCCTCACCACCGGTGGCCCGGCCTCTGCGTCCCCGACATCTTTATAGAGCACAGGACAAGACCTGCTTACGGCATTTTATAATGCAAAGGCTGCTTTGGGGCCTCAGCGCCGCGGCAGCTGCACACAGGCAAACCACGCAGCCCCATTCTCGGACCCCCCGTGCCCGCCGCCCGCCGACCCGGCCTGGAGGACGCACTGGCCACGGGAGGCACGAGCCCGGGCACAGGCGGGGCAGGTGGATGGAGCAGGGGACAGGGCAGTGTCGGGAGGCACCGCCAGGCCCAGCCTGACCACAGGACAGAGCGCCAAAGCCGGTGGGCGTCCTTGGCCGGCCCTTGGTCTGCGAGGGGCCCGAAGGGAGGGGTCGCCCGCTGGACGCTGACTGACCCCCCCACACCACACCATCTGTTTCCTAAACAAATCGCTGCAAGAAAATGCCAAGGTGCTTTTGTGGAAGGAAAGGGCCGGTGCAAGCAGATTCAGCCCAGCTGACCCCCAGCTGCTCCCGCCAGCCACACGCAGCTGAGGTCTCCTGCCAGGAGTCTGTGCAAACAGCAGCGACGGGGATGGCACCGTCGGCAAACCTAAGAGGTCAGAGCCGTGCCAGCAGGCAAGGCCACGACTTCGGGCGGGGGCAGCACACTGGAGCTCGGCCAGGAGCTCCGCAGCCCCGGGCTGTGGGGAGCGAATGTTGTGTGGGAGCCAGCGGCGGCCTCCTGCGTCCCCCGGCGGCTGCCTCCCCGCGAGCCCCAGCGGCCCTGACCTCCCGCCGGCCACGTGGGAGAGCCTGTTGCGCTTCCCTCGTGGGGGCGGGCCGGGCTGGGCCTGCCGGGTCAGCCGCTGCAGGGCAGGTTCTTCCTGCCTCGAGCGACTGTAACATCCCAAATGTGTCTTCAGATCTGTTTTGGATCTTAAACCGCAAGCTGCATTGCAGACGCCACAGCCCGAGCTGCTGAAGCAGGAAAAACTCCAGAAACAGGCCTGAGCCCGCGCTGTGTGGGGAGACCGGCTTCTGGGGACTGGGCACTCCGCAGCCATGATGCAGAACCACGGAGTCTGACGCCCGTGCACAGACAGGCCTGCAGGCCGGCCACCCGCGCCCCCACACAGCTGCGCTGGCCTTTCAGGAGGCCGCTGGCCGCAGGCCAGCACGGCGTGGCCACTGCTCGCTCTGCGGGGCTGCGGCCAGCACCCCGGCAGGGTCACTCGGCGGCTGGACAGGGTATGCGGCCCCCTTCCCTCACTCGGCCACCGGCCACTCCCAGGAAAATGCGCCTTCATGGGGCGGTTTGGGGAGGGAGCATTTCAGACCCTCAGTGAGCCCAGCAGTGTCCTGGGCAGCGCTGTCCACAGGGTAGGGGCGGGGGCAGCTCTGCCTGCAGCACCGTCCCCACAGCTCACAGCCCACGGGCAGGTGTCAGCCTTCATGGTTATGGAGGAAAAGGGGCTTGTTTGTGTGAGAAATGCGCTAGGACCCCGGGAGGGGCAGCCGGCCAGCACACCTCCAAGCGAAAAGCGCTTTCCTTAAGTGTGGCAGGAATGCCACATTGGCAGAGAGCCCACGGAATAATAGCAACAACAATAATAATAATAGTTATAGAGTCTGTTCTGGTTTGACTATGCCCAGTGAAAACCTTATTGCTCTTTTTAATTAACTGAATTCAGATATAAAATAGGTATTTGCTAAAAATTTACCAATAAACGAGCGTGTGAAGAAAATGCCAGTTCCTGTTATTTCACTCTACTTTTTGTCGACATGGGTAACTATTTCCACAGGACAGAGACTAACTTTCCCACCCTGCTTATGAGCCCGCCTGGCACCGCCCACACACAGTGGAAGCCCCGATAAAATCAGCTGCAGGCAGCAGACGCCCCAGCCTCTCGGGGAGACACACTGACTCCCATTAGCTCCCCCAGCCAGAGGCCGGGGCCGGCCGGGGCCAGCGGGTCCAGCGCTGTGCGGCCTGGCCTTCTCTCTGCAGCGTTACCTGACAGCCGACTGGGCCCCAAACTCACCTGAAACCACACAGGTGGCCAAAGGGACCCCGCTCACCGGCTTTTAGGACAGCAAAGAAGCGTTTGCGCAGAGGCGGCCCCAGAATCATCCTCTGGTGCATTGGAATTATTCTAGTATTGGCGAGAAGGAAAAACTACAACTGACTCTAAACAATCAAAATTGACACTTAAAGGGGGACAAGAAGGGAGAGATGGGGGGATTCTGTCCCTGAGCACATGATGACATAAAAGTGGATATCGTAAAATAATAATAAAAAGTGAGGATTTCTAGCAAAAAATCCGCCACAGCAGCAAAGCACTTGAACAGGTCTCCAAAAAGCCGGCCCTGAGGGCAGCGAGGCCAAAACCACACACGGGGTGGCAGGTGGACGGCGGGCGGCGGGCGGCAGGCGGGCAGGCGGTGGGCAGTGGGTGGCCGCCCTCCCCAGACAAGAAACAGCGGCGCCTGCGGCCAGCCCCCTCCCTGCTGAGATCCCCAAAGACAACACACACCCACGCCCACTTTGGCATCATCTTTGGGGAAAGCAACCTTTCCAGAACAATCCCCCGTCCTCTGCCTCCCTGGCTGGACACCAGGAAAGCTCCAGATGCGCGTTTGGAGGCCGCTCCCACGGGGCCAAGCGCGTTTGTATTAATGAGAATGTTTTCCTGCAGCGGGGAGACGAAGGACGATTTTAAAATGTGCATTTTATCAAGTGCCAACTCCAGGGCGGGTGGGAGCAGTGCTTGGGGGTTCTCAAGCTCGCAGAAGCGCTGAGTGAGGACAGGCAGGCCCCAGAGAGGCGAGCCCCGGACACTCGGCCCGCGCCATCCGCGCTCCCACCGGCGCCGGCACGCCGTGCTTTGGGGGATCGGCGTTTTATTCCACACCTGTGAATATTAGATTCTTCATGTATCTTGCATGAGCAACTGCGTTTTATATAATGTTTATCCGTGAGACTAGATGCAGCCAAGTCTTAATTTAATAAGCAAGATCAATCCCAGAAAATCATCCAAGTTCTGAAATACGAATTTGGCCACCACCTTTCCTGCGGTTTTGGAAGCAGGTCTGAGGCAGCTGGAGGCGGGGGCCGGGGTGCTGCGCTGCCGCGCACGCGCGTCTCCGCCTGGAGCGGGCTGTACGGGAACCACCCTCCCGCGCGGCTGCGAGGCGCCGGCCCGGCTGCAAAGGTCTGGTCCTCCCGAAATGCCGGTGGAGAGCTACGTCCCCCCACCCAAAGCAGCAGAGGCCGCCGTGCGTCACCCACAGCTACAGGTGCAACTCGGGTCCCTTCACTTCGCTGAAGCAGCGTCGCCTCGCAGCGTGCGCCGGTCTCCACGCCGCGTCCAGAGTCCTGGGCTGATCTCCGACATGGCAGAGCTGCGTCAGGGTCACGGTGATGGAGCCAAGATTTAAAATTCGGGCCCTTAACGCTGAAGCCTGTTTTAATATCCATAGTCAAGCGTAACGGACATTTGTGATTATGCAGATTATAGGGCTAGCCTGTGAAACACGACAAGTCGCCATGCCAAGTACTATACCTCACACAGTGCATATAAAAGGTCTAGTTGCACCCTAAGAAAAATCAGTATAAAACAGCTCCTGTGCATTGATGCTAACAGCTTTCTGATAGAGCTCTGACTTACATATGAGCTGTTTCAGTTATAATGTAGATAGTAAACAAAATCATGTACTTTCTTATGCAGTTATCGGACATCCCAGTAAATCAGCTACGCTGGCAGCGAGGTTAGGCCGCTGCAGTCTACTAGAAGACGACTTTGATTAGGAACATACAAGAAAGTCAAATTCATAATTTTTTTCTCCGTTTCACTGTGCACCAAATATTCAGGCTCCTTGCTAGTGTGGCTAAAGCGACTTCAAAGGCGTTTTGCATAGGACAGAATTAGAGAAAATAAACTGCATCCGGCCGAATTTAACTACAGCTCTATCCAGTAGAACAGGATTTGAATCACCCTGCTCTGCTCCAGCTCTCTGAAGCATCTGCCTGATCGGTGAGCCTGGAATCCCAGGGCTATTGCAGCAAAGCAGCTAGAACCTCAGCGACCCGCACGTGGCCTCAGGGTCTCCGAGCGCTGGGCGGGCCAGGTGGCCCTGCAATCCTGCCCGGGGTCTGCAGACGCGTTCAGAGAAATGTTTATTCTTACAGTGAAGTTTGTCACGTCAAATTTATGAGGGCTGAGTGTAAGGCGACCCTATTACTTTCCAGGAACTCTGACACTTAGGTTAAAAAGAGGAGACCAGGGCGGACTCAGACGAGCAGCCCCGCGCCCAGACAACCCCTGACGTCTCAGCGCCCGGGGTCAGCCGGCCCTGCAGAGGCCAGCGGGACGCCGCCGCATCCGCCAGACACGCCACGGAATCTTCCAGCTGTTGAATACTAGGAAGAAAGGTCTTTTTTTAAATGTGCACGTTTTGAGTGGACCAGAGAGCAGACTTATGAGTGACGTGACAGATTTCCCGTGAAATCCCATTTTCCCGTTGATTTTGGCTAGATCACAGAAACGTCCTCCAGGGCGGACGGCAGCTCGAGGGGGGAGGAAGCGGGGGCAGCGCCAGACGGCTCTGCGCAGGCGCCGGGGTGGGGGTCTTTTAAGAGTCGCCTGCCGCCCCCCGAACGAGCCGCGGAGGTCGCCAGAGCAGACGACGACTGCTCGGACCCACGCACGCAGTGGGCCCGGGCGCTCCGCGGACTGCCCTGCGCGCCACGCCTCCGGGGGACGCGAGGCCCGGGCGGGGGCGCCCCGCGGAGCCCGCCGCGAGACGGCCGGGGCGCCTGCTGAGCTGCGCCGTCCCGCGACGGGCCGCCGGGCCTGGCTGGACCCCAGGCCCCGTCGCAAACCCCGAAGCACGTCCCAAGCCGGGCGTCGGCCTCGTGGAGACCGAGGCGTTTTGCTCAAGGCTGCTCAGCGCCGTTTCTGTCACCGTCCCTGGTGTTAGTGACTCGTCGGGATCTTTGAGGACTCGCGGTGCCTGCAGCTTCTGCGTTAGCCTGAGGCAGGCAAGAAAAAACTGCCCTGAACTGGTAAAATTTTCATGACAAAATGACCATATTGAGTATGTGTCCCAGAGACTGACCACAGAAGTAGAAACTGGTTGGCGTGCACATAATACACAGAAGCACAAGGGAAGTACGATTTTCCATAAACTTGGAAATTTGAAGAGTGTTTCAAATGACACCAAGGCCAGCTTTCGAGCCTCCGGCTGAGTCCCGAGTCTCCCTCATCAGAGATCCTAAAACGTATTTGCGGCTCTGAGAAACCGCTAAGTTGTCACCATTTGTGTCAAGAAATGACTTTCTCAACAGACACGAGAAAGGACAGGGCTGTGATGTTCCGTCACAAAGAGTTTTCAGATTAGTCTCTGCAGAGTAAAATGTGGACATGAATCGCTGATGTCTCGTCCCATAATCTGCTCCCACACCCGCCCCTAAACAAGCCCGGCCGCGGCTGGGCCCTCGTGGCGCCTCCCCCCGCCCGTGGCCAGGTGCCTGCGGTGACCGGTCCGGTGGCCTCACTCTGCACTGGGGCCTTGCCCGCGGACCCCCAGCTCGCCGCCCATCTCCGCCTTTCTCGCGCTCCCCGACGGCAGGGAGGGCGGCAGGGCGCGTGGACGCTGCTCAGAAACGGGGGACAGCTGGGGGGCCTGAAGGACCGCTGCGGAGTGGCCCTAAAGGACGGGCCCCCCACAGAGCCGGCCCGCCTGACCGCGCCGCCCTCGCGCCGGCGGGCTGCCGGGAGGAGGCGCGCTCCTCCCTCCTCCGGCGGTCCAAGCCGGGCGACCATGGGTGCGGGCAGGGACCTGCTGCCTGACCACGCCAGGACTGGAGTTCGCAGCGTGAGGAACTGCGGTTTATCACTTCTTCACCTCAGTCACGTCTTTTTAGAATTAAAATGTCAGTTTTGAAAAGCGAAGAAGCAACGACGCGTACAGGGTCACAGCGCAGGCGCACCTTCGACGGCGGCGGCGGACGGGTGTCTCCGCCGCTCTGCGGGACCTGGCGGCCGCGGCTCCCGACCTGGCGCGTACAGGAGAGGCCCCTGGACGGGGCGCCCAGACTAACAGCGAGGCGACGTGGAAACAGCCTCAGAGAGACAGAGCCGCGTGTGCGCGCATGGGAAGGCCGAAGAGCCGCTACTGCAGAGAGAAGGCGAACGACCGACGCCAGCGGCCGCGTCAGCTTAGGCAGGCTGAGAGCTGGGATCTGCTGCGCACTCCTGAGGCCGCGGGGAAGGCGCGTTCCCTCTGGGCCAGGCGACGCCTCCGCAGGGCGAGGCCGCGGGATGTGAGGTCCTGGGGGATGAATAGCGCCCGCGAGGGCGAGACGGAGCAGACGCAGTTGTCTGGGGGCTTCTTACCGCAGACGGCGGGGCCGACGAGCTGGTAAAACGGGGAAGGGCGGTCACGAGCGGCCTTTTCCAGCCAGAAGGACAATCTCGGTTACGTCGGCTGCAGAAATGAGTCAAAACCGCCATGACAGCGAAGCTGAGTAACTGCCTTGACGCGACAGCGGTCCCGCCAGGCGCGCCCGTCACCGAGGCGGCAGCTTCCCAGTGAATTAAAATTAAAAGCCAAAATTAAACATTTCTTGTGTAACTATGAAAATACAAACTTTAAATTCGGCACAAACTTGACGATTTCTTGGAGACTGAAATTTGAGGATGGCCACTCCGGTTTCTTTCCCAGCGAGAATAAGAAGGAAGACCCGGCCGTGGGGACGGTCCCGCCTCGGAAGTCGCCGGGCCGACCCGCCCTGGACACACACCCTCCCCCCGCCCTGCGCTCTGGGCAGCCGCAGCCCGTTTGGTTGGTGCTGGCTGCCTGGCCTCCAGCGTCTCGGATCTTCTCTTCTAGGTGATTTATTCTTAACTTTTGGTAGCTGGACCTGGGATGCTAACAAGGGTCGCTATTTCGATGACAAGATTGAAAGGAAAGTCATTTAAGACAATAGTCGCCGGATTTGTCTTTCTCCTCCCCCTTCACCTGGCGCCCCCCATGTTGGTCTGAGTGGCTCCGCCTTCCCGCGCCGAGCCGGCTCCCCCTGCGCCCCTGGACCGCGCCGGCGTCCTGGCCTTGCGCTGATTCCGGCCCAGCCATCCTGGGCCCGGCAGTGACCGGGGCTGAAGCACCCTTGGGACTGGTGTCTGCGCCCTCCGGGTGGACACCCAGGAGCGGAAAGACCGACGCTGGGCGACTTCTGTCGCGTGCGGAGTATAAAGGAACAGCGAAGTAACTGGCAGAAATAAGTGACAGGTCCGGGAATCTGACCGCACAGCTGAGGGCGCCGGGAGCTGGGGGGCCCGGGGGCGTGGCCTGAGGCGGGAGGATGGGGCCGCCGTCGTGGGGGTGGCGGCTACATCAGAGCAGGCACGAACCTGCCCCCCAACACCCGCGCTGCATACCAACATCGCCTCAAGAAAACACATAAAAAGGAAAGAGTCGAAGCCGCGATGACGGTGAACGCCCCGGAATTCCAGTCTTCCTTGGCGCGGCGCATTCCCGGTCGCGGCCGTAACAGGGGGCGGGCGACAGCTCCCTATTTCCCCAAAGCTGTACTGGTGGCATCACCCTCACACCTAGAGAACCCACAATAATTATCCTTAGAACATTATCTTAACTTTTCGGTTTTATTGGGGAATTATACAATAAAAGTGTGATATATATCACACAGCAAATTAAAAATATTAATAATGGGCAATTTATATTCAAGCAGCATCTTAATGCCCTTTCAGGGATACGTCTTTCTTCTACCACGCAAATTCCACGATCAATTTCAAATTCCACGATCGCGTCTTCTCTTTGCGGGGAACAGCAGCCTGTCAGCCAGCTTCTGCCCACAGCCTGGTCCCTGCCCTCATTTCGCCGCTGACCTTCAAGTCCCCCCTCTGCCTCATGCCCAGTTTGTTTTAATATCTTCACTCCCCCTAATTACCTGGATCATTCTATACCATCGCCTACAGGGAAATATACTGCTGAAGTGTGGATTTTTAAATACTAATTAAAAAATTCATTAGTGTGTGAATTAATTTCCTCCCTCCGTATTTACTGCCCGCTCCCTGCGCATCAGGCTCCGAGCATGGCCTCCGCCGGCCTGCAGGACCCCATGCTGGCTTGATGGCTGGCCAGGCCCACCGCCCAGGCGGGCAGCACCCAGGCCTGGGGGCACTCTGTCCACCCGGGGTGTGCCGCTGGACAGACCTGCCCGAGGTCACGTGGGAGGCACCGCCAGCCAGGTCACTGCAGCCAGAGGACGTGGACGCTTGAAATAATCAGCCGCAGGGCTCGAGTCCCCCAAAAGACGTGGGGGCTGGCCCCCAGGGTCCGCTCGGAGGCCGCTCGTGGGGTCAGCCGCTGGGAGGGCTCTGGCTGGGAGGGCTCTGGCTGGGCAGGAGACATGGCTCCATCGCTGTCCGCAGGACGCCGTTCACCAAATAACTAGCTTTGTATATTCAGCCTCCACTTAACACCACGGAAGATGTTTGCTGCTCTGGGAAGGCGGAGGCTGGTACCCCCCGCGTTATTCCTCTCCATCCCTCGGAAAGGCGCCCCACTGGCAGGGTCTTCCCCGCCTCCCCAGCGAGCAGCGAGCGGGCGCTGGACCGCCGCCGGGCACCCACGAGCAGACCGTCCGTGCGTGGGCACTCAGCAGCCTCTGGGTCTTGCTGTGGTTTATTAAATGCTGAGCACGTCCCCAGCACTGCCGACAATCAGCCACGGAAGATGCTGCGGAGCAGAGCTGCCACCTTCGACCCCAGCGCCGCCGCATTCGCAGCCGCGGGTCCCACCAGGTCCGAGAGCCACTGGCCACAGCCGCACCCCAGCCCCCCACCCCCACCCGGCCCCCGCCCCGCCCCGCCCCGCCCCGCCCCGCCTCAGCCCCAGCTCACAGGACAGGCTGCTGGGAGGTGCTCAGCCCACCCAGACCTGGCCAGACGCTCCCGCCCGGAGACGCCACCCTGTCTCTGCAGCTCCCGGGAGAGACTCGGGAGCCCCCCCCATCCCTCACACTCGCACCGCTGGTGCTTAAAATGCATATTGAATTGCATTTTAGAATATACAGATCTTTAATTAATTAAACAGTATTAATAATTAATACTCGCCATTTATTATTAACATAGTCAATAATTAATATCTTTAATATGCTCTTTAATTTTTCAGCACAGATTCATCCATCGCTCACCTGGAAGCATCTGCCAAAGGCACACTACGTGCCTGACCGGCGGAGCCGCGCGCACGAAGCGGCCCCACGCTCACTGCAGTCAGACATGCACCCCGGGCCCCTCCGCCCCAGGCTCAGCGCACCCCAGAGCACGCGCCCGGCGCCCACCCCCTCGTGCGCGCGGGGCCTGCCGGTCTCCTCCCCGCCGACCCCCGAGCTGAACGAGCTCTGCAGCCCGCGCGGGAAACGCCTCCGCCTTGGAGACTGACACTCATTAAATGTTTCAAAACAGTCTCGCAGCAGACGCGCCCCCAGAAACGCTGCCCGGGAACAGGGCTGCGGACAGAGGGGCTCCCCAGGCCCCGGGGACAGCAGCCGCCGCTGGGGCCTCCTCTTTGTCTTTCCCTCGGAATCAGGGGAGTCTGCGCTGCCCGGTCGCCCCATCTGCGGCCTCGGGGGGGCTGCCTCGACCCCGCACTGTGTGGCGTGGCCTGGCGCCCCCCCTTGATCCGCCACTCTGGCCCCTGGTGTCCTCTGACCAGCCCCTCACACTCCCAGACCAGAGCTGGACCGGACACTGGGTCCAGGACCAGCGTCACCCGAGGCGGCGACCCGGCGCCCAGCGCCTGGTCTGCAGCTAAGCGCTGGCTCTCACTCCCGGGGTCCGCCCGGGCCCCCCGCTGCTGTGGGGGGCAGGGGCCGGGTGACCGAGGCCTTGAGGAGTCTGCAGAGCCCAACGCGCGACCCCTCTGGGCCCTCAGGGACAGCTGGCCGCTCCCGCTGGTCGTCTGATCAGAAGGAACAAACACGTTGGGCAAGACTCGGTGTGCGGGGGCGGGGGCGTGCCGGCGGGCGTGTCGGCTGCGCCGGCGTTTGTGGGTGAAGAAGCCGCGCTCGCTTGGCGCCTGGCTGGGAGTGGGGGTGAACCTGCGCGCGGACCACGCGTCCCTGCGGGAGCTCAAACGGCCGTGCGAAGGGCCCACGGCTCCGTGGCGGAGCCGACATCCACGTCCAGGCAGAACGGCGCGTCCAGGCTGACCCTACGGCCCTGTGGGGCAGCTCCGGACAGGCCCGCCTGGTCTGAGGGAGGCCTGGAGGGCGTGCTGGGAGGCCCCCGGGGCGCAGAGGAGATGCAGCTGGGAATGAGATGCGAAGAAACAAATAATAACAACGATTAAAATGATAGTCAGCAATTGCTCCACGCTGGATATGATGCTTTGCACAAATTAACTTTTTAAATCCTCAGAACAACCCTAATAAATGGAAACTATTATTATCTTCATTTTACAAATGAGAAAAACCGGAGAAGTAAAATAAACAGCTCCAGATAACACAGACCACAGGGGCAAATAAACAGCAGCCCGTGAGGACAAGGGGCCAGGACGGAGGGGAGGAGCGGTCAGCCCCGCCTGCAGCCTACCCAGCACCAGTGAAATCCAAGGAGCCGCAACAAAAATCAGCCTGCGCTGGTCTCCTGCCGGCCACGCACGCAGCCCAGCCCTGCGTCTCCACTGCTGCTTAGAGAGAGCGACTCCGCGGCAGCCCCGAAAGCGCAGCGCCTGTCTCGCTCCTCCTGAGGATCAAAGCCGCCCCGCAGTCGCCCCGCAGCCGCCCCGCAGCCGCCCCGCAGCCGCCCCGCAGCCGCCCCGCAGCCGCCCCCGCAGCCGCCCCCGCAGCCAGCCCCGCGCTCGCCAGCCCGCACCGCCCCAGCGGGAAGCCCCAGCACAGGCGGGGTCCCGGCCCCCCGCCGCCCAGCAGTCGCACGGCCAGGCAGCCAGGTCCGGGTAGACCTGGGGCGTCCCATGCACAGGGCTGGGGTGCTGACGGGTGTCGGCAGAGGCGTCCGTCCCCATCCCCGGTGCGGCCCTCCCCTGCCTCCCGCCTCCCGGCCAACGACTCTCGCGCTGCCACGTTGCCGAGACGGGGGACGGTGAGGAGGCGACAACTTCCTCTCTACCCCCAGCTAGTGGTTCCCAAATCCAACATTCGCATCACCCTAAAAGCCGGCGTGGGGCGCCTGCCAGTGGATGGGGGTGCGCCGTGTTTGCCCAGGGCAGCTGCGGACCCAGCCGCCCACACCCACAAGCCTGCAGACATGGGACCCCGCCTCGGCTGGACCCCAAAGCCAGGATGGGCGCAGAGAGTGAGCGGGAGGGGAGTGAAGGGGGCACCTGATGTGCCCCAGGGCTCGAAAGCAAAGGAATGCGCAGAGAGACCGTGAGAGGCCCCGGCGCGAGGGGGTCGGGTTTGCAAACACCTTCAGCTTCTTTTCACATCACGTATAATGTGCCTTGCAATGCAAGTGCGTACAGTCAGAAAACAGTTTTTTTTTTTTTTAAGATTTATTTTTTTAATTTATACATACAAGCTGGGGTACAGGTCAGAGGTGCGGGGCGGCGAGAGGGTTCACCAGAGCCAGAGCGGGGAGCAGAACAGGCAGATCCACAGAAACACACTGCTGAGGGGAGCAGCGGGCGAGGCAGGAGAGGTCTGCCGCGCCCTGTGGGAATCTCCCCGGCTGGGCTTCGAACTCGCTGCCCACAGCTCCACAGTGCAGCGCTCAACCGCTGCGCCACCAGGGAGGCCCAGAAAACAGTTTCAACTTTAAAAATCCGTGTTAGTGTGTCAAGCATCAGTAATGTGCGGACACTATGTATCTCTCGACTGTGAAAGCCCAGCTCACAGGACAGCCTGGATGGGACGCTCTCGCGCCTGGACGGGACCCTGGACGGGACACTCTCGCCACGGGCGGAGCACACCCTCCGCCGGCTCAGCCCTCACCCCTCTCCTGCTGCACCGGGCGGCCCCGCACCCCACTCTGCGGAGCTCCCAGCTTCTCCTGCTCCCCTGCCTCGGACCTCAGCGAGGCTCAGCCCACGGAGCCCCTCCCACATCTGATTCCAGCCGGGAGCTTCTCAGAGGTCCCACTGCCCTGCGGCTGAGGCCTAGAGCAGCTCGAACCCGGGCAGGTCCACACGCGCCTGCTGGCCCCGGGCAGCAACCGGCCCACAGGATGACCCCAGGGCCCCAGGGTCATCTGTGTAGTCACGATGACCTCTCACACCCAAAACAGGCTGAAGCCAGGGTGAGCCAGCCGCAGCAGATTTAGAACCGGTACAAACATGTTCTCCTACATAAGGGAATTAAAACGTAAATAAATGAGAGATAGCTGGAAAGTCTCCAATATTTGGAAATTAAACAATAGACTTCCACACAAAACAGGAGTTAAAGAGGAAATGTCACATAAAATAGGAAATAATTGAAATGAAATGAAAATACATCATATCCAAATGTATGGGAGTCAGCTAAAAAAGTACTTAGAGGAAAACGTCTAGCACTAAAATACTTGCGTTAGAAAAGAAGAACCTTTTTTCAAAATAAAAGAAACTTTTACAAAATCTTCCACCTTAAAAAAATAGGAAGAAAAATAATAAATTGAGCTCAAAGAAAACTAAAAAATTGAAAAATTATTTAAATCAAAAGCTCTTTGAAAAGATAAAAGTTGATAAGCTTCAAGCAAGACTCAATAGGAAAAAAACGAGAGGAAAAAATGGCAACATGAGAAAGGCACGGAGGGGCACAGCTACAGACAGCCCCAGGGTGAGGGACACCACAGCGAGTCTGCCCTGAGGCGGCTGAGTCCACTTGGCGATTCCTGAGAAGACCAACTGCCAAAGTGACCTCTGGTACAAACAGGTGGCCCAAGCAGGCCTGCATCTATTAAAGAAATTCTAAGTGTTGCTAAAACAGTATCTCTCACACACACACACGCACGAATACAAGCCTATGTGATTTTTACCAAACTTGTCATTAAAAATAAGACGAATTCAGTACAGTCTCTTCCAGAAAACGAAGGGCAGGGAACCACTCGCCACTCGTGGCGTGAAGCCACATTATTCAGACATCGAAGCCAAGTGGACAAAGACACCTTCTGCCATCCATCCCAAACCCCCTTTATAGAGAGAATAGCACCCCAGAAACAAGCAGCGTCATCCTTCAGCCCAAGTCTGGTCCCCCAAACTTGCAGTTCCCCAATCTATGACTGTTTTCCTTCCACCAAAGCAAATCGCCCTGCGTCTGAGGGTTAGAACAGCCACTTGGGGTGCGACGGCTCTGCCTACCTAGGAGCCAGAGGGGCTCTCAGGGCCGAAGCGAGGTCTCAGCCAGACCCTGGCTTCAGGGCCAGGAGAAAACGGCCCCTCTCCGTTTCCACCTGTGGGGCCCTGCACCCCAGACTCAGGGCCCTTCCCACCTTCAAGGCCAGCCAGAGCGTGGACCCCACTGCTTATCGACGGCCCGGGGCAGAGCTCAGAACAGGCCGTGCCTGTGTTCAACCGGCTCCAAGGGAATCAAAGGCCAAAGCTGGGCCAGAGTTCCTTTGGGAGCTCCCCAGGGCTTCCGTCTGCAATGAGTGAAAAGCCAGCCAGGCGGCTCTTTGGCTCCTGCCATGTCCCAAGGGGGCCCCGAAATCCCGTGCCCCACCGCAGCAGCCTCCGCTAAGCCAGACAAACTCAATACCAGCGAAAAAGAAGACAGCACCGGAGGAAATGAGAGTGAACGTAAAGCTGAGTGTGGGGCTACGGAAGCTTATACCGAAAGGGCGTAACAGGGTTTACGTGACAAGCGGGCTTTTGTCAACGCTTCTGGCAAAGACAAGACGAAGGAGCAAACAAGACCGGGGGACGGGTCTGGCGCCTTCGCTGAGTCCCGGCTGCTGGGGGCACCCGTGGGGCAGGACGCCCAGGGCCTCCGCCCGGCCAGGGGTGGCAACTCCACATCAAAACACACAGAAAAGAGCGACTGACGTGAATATAAGTTTTTTTTAAAAATGAGAAAGCAAATAGGGCTTTTGACGCAAGGTGGACTGAGTATTTTCTTTTTTTTTTTTTTTAATTTATACACACAAGCTGAGGTACAGGCCAGAGGCGTGGGGCGGCGAGAGGGTTCACCAGAGACAGAGTGGGGAGCAGAACAGGCAGATCAGAAACACACTGCTGAGGGGAGCAGCGGGCGAGGCAGGAGGGGTCTGCCGCGCCATGTGGGATTCTTCCCCGCCAGGCGTCGAACTCGCTTCACAGCTGCCGACAGCTCCACAGCGCTGCGCCCAACCGCTGCGCCACCGGGGAGGCCCCAAAACTGAATATTTTCTGTTCCACTTTGCATGTGAAAATATCCCCAAGAATATACATACACGGCAGACACGCGCTTTTGAAGTGTGACACAAGATTTGTTCTGCCGCCAGTCACTGAGTCGTCAGACAAACACAGGAAACAGTGATGGCTGGTTTGGGTGGAAGGGAAGTACTAGGACTTAAAATCTCGTAAAATCGTTCTCTCTGTGGAGCGACCTTTAATTACAGAGACTGCAGACTCTGCGGCCTTTGCTCTTCACCGGGCTGCTCTAAGAACGGGCGTTCATAAAAACAAAGTTGTTTTTAAGAACCATAATTACTACTTAGCTATGAAATTAAATTCAGACCCCGACTGTCTCAATCAAAAATTCAGGGGGGGGGTGTCCTATCTTGTGACAAGGGAGAAGCCAAGGGGGCTCCACCCGCCAGTTGCAAGAGGGACGCCTCCAAACCCCCTTTCCGCCGGGGGCCAGTCATCTCCGATCCAGACAAATTAAATATGGACAATAAAAGAAAAGTGTGTTGGAAAATGAGGAAAACATCACACCCCTTTTCCACCATGGAGCCCGGACCTCACTCCTTGACGCTTCTATAGCGCTGAGGTTTATGAGCAAACTTCTCAAGCGAGGGAACAAATCAGGCCCACTCAGAAGCGCGTCCAGAGGCGCGAAGCAGGAGAGGCGCCCACAGCGCCGCAGTCTGGTCCCGCCGGAGCAGGCCGCGCCCCGCAGCGCCGCCCCACGCCCCGCTCCGCGCGTGCACCCAGCCGCGGGAGCCCCGCCGCCGACTCGCCTGTGACACGGCCACCAGCTCGCCCGGACTCCCGGGCCCGCACGCCTGCGCCGCTGCGCGCGTCCCTACCGCAGCCGTTTCCGTCGGGGCCTGCCCCCCAAGCACGGCCGCGCGGAGGGGAACCCGCTGAGGCCGGCGGGCTCCCTTTGGCGTTCTAGGATTTCCCTCAGCGGTAGCGGCGAATTGGGTTTTCTCCGCATGCTGATTTGTAAAGTTCTGGTTCGGCGCAGGGGGCAGCAGAGACGGCCGCAGGGGCGAGGCGGCCAGCGGGGCCCTGTGGAAACAGACCTGCCCCTCTCAGCCGTGTGCCCCAATAAAACTTCGCTGCGGAGCAGGTTTGGGGGGTGTCCAGCCGCGGTGCCCGCTGACCCCACTCACGCTGCGTTCTTCAGGGTCCAGCGTCAAGTAGTGGCTTCTGTGTTAAATTTGGGGGAACTGAGGACCTGCTGGTGTGGAAATGATAAAAATACTCGTCTGTAATTAAAGACTCTCTCCCTAAATTTTTATCCCTTTAACTTTCATTTTAAAATAATTCTGTTTACGCTCAGACCAGACTATACGCGTGACCCTAGCGTGACTCTCTGCTAGCCCCTCACCAATGACAAAAAGTGGGCGTGTGAAGAGATTTGGAGGAAATGAAGTGTGGGATTTCATTAAAATATAAGGTTAAAATTTACTTTAAATATATTATTCAAGGAAATTTTGTGACTGTGTGTATAAAGTCTCAGCAATCGCTGTAATTGGAAGAAAAACCAAGGCCCCCAGCCCCTACTTTCAAAGTCCAGCGTAACCTAGAAAACCAGCGTCTCTGCTTCATGCCCTGCTACGTCTACCCTAGTTCTTCTCTCTCCAGCTGCATAGTGTTGACTTACATAAAATTATCACATTTGGGTGACCCTTGGATGCTAATCTAATCAGCCTTAATTCCTTTGATCTGCAAAAGAACTTTATTAATCATTATAATCACGGCAAGCTGATTGGTGTTACTCTATCTCGAGCCTTCTGTGGTGTTTACAAGGCATCCTAGAATTAACTAAATTAGCTGCTGTTCCAGAAATTCACTTAATTTTTTTGTGCAGGTCATTATGTTTAACATTTTAATATTTTGCAATAAATTATCCACCTTTTCAGTACACTGAGCACATTTAATGAGATTGGAAAATTGAAGTTTTTAAAACTTTCTTTCTACCATTTTCTCAATATTTAAACACCTGTAAGTTTACTATGGATAACAGAAAATAGAGAAAATTTAAACCCTAATGCTGAAGAACCATAATCACTAGAAATAGATTGAACTTAGAGTAGGAGATAGAGGATTTTTTTAAGCTTCCATTTTTCTAGACTTCTCCAGAAAAGTGGAGCAAGTGAGGCGGCCGGAGCTTTCAGCACGGAGAATTGCGTGTCCTTTGTAAACAGTGTTTTCTTTTACTTCATGGCAGAACTACGTACAACAGAGGATGGCTGAGAGCCGGTCTGGGGAGAATGAGAATTTTCTCTAATCAATAATTAATCGTGGCAGACTCAGCTCGGCCGCCGCCGCGGGAGCCGCACCGGTCTCGCTTCGCCTGGCAGAGACGCGGCCGTGCCGCTGCGGGGAGAGGCGGGTGGGGCGCGCCGGCTCGCCCGCCGCTCGGCCCGTCCTTCGCCCTCTCTGAACCGGGCGGGGTCTCCCTTCGGCGGCGCCGCCCCTGCAGGGCATGGGGAGCAGAGGCCGAGGCCGGGCCCGCTGAGCCCGCTGCTCGGGTCCGTCTGCTCCATCAGGGAATTCACCGGCTGAGGCTGAGTTTCACTCTGTGATCTCAAAGTCCGCGGCGCCCCCTGCCCGCCCTCTGTGGCGGAAGCACCAGGTCCCCAGACAGCCCTGGGGCGACCGTGGTCCTCAGGATGGAAATGGACCCGCGAACCAATGCGAGGCCGAGGGGAGGGTCGCGCAAGGCCCCTCCCTGCCGGTGAGCAGAGCCCACGCCCGCGCTCAGCCTGGGGGTGCGCACGTGCTGCGTGGCCGCCGGCGAGGGGCGCCTTCCCCGCGGGTCGCAGAGGGCTTGCGGCGATGGGGCTGAATCCGCTCTGTGGAGGGCAGCTGGGGAAGGACAGCGCTTTCCTCAAGTAGCCCCTCGAGGACGGCGTCCACCTGGACACCAGGTTCCGCGGCAGCCCCACCTCGCCCCGGCTGTCCCGCAGAGGGAGTGGCGCTGCTGCACTCAGAAGGCGGGGCAGGTGGGGGGGTCCCTTGGAGTAGAAGAGACAGGGGAAAACGGGAGAGGGGCTCTGAATGGAACAGTGAACCACCAAGTGTGTCGCCAAAAGGCAGCATCAACTTCAGGGACCTGAAATTCGCGTCTTTTCACTGTTTTCACCCTGAAAAACTGTGCCGCTCCAGTGTCTCTGGGGAGGCAGTCACTTCCCACCCGCCTGAAGGGGTTTGTGTCATTAAAGAAAGTCTAGGAATCACGTTAAAAAGGAAAAGATTCACCACAGAAAGGCGAGTGGGAAAGACAGGCAGAAACACTTGTCATCAATCCCGGGGCACTAAACGACTGGATATTCAACAAAACGTTAACAGCGAGGGGCTTCGTGTGATTCCGTCACTTTTCCATGAGTGTTGTTTGCTTTATAATTAAGAACAATATTAGGAGACTACAAACAGCATTCTATGTGAACTATCCAAATCCTAACCCAAAAGCACCCTTTAGAAATAATTTCATATAAATACATATGCAGTTTGGAAGAAAATGCCCAGTGAGCGAATATTCTCAGTATTAATTGGTAAGAAATCAGTAAGTCGAGAACTGCATATCCCTGGAAAATGAAATTTGAGCATTTTTGGTTTTTCACCCTGCACCCTAATAGTTACTTTACATTTTCACTTGCTAATTAAGGCCCAGCAGGTCTCTTGGAGCAGCCACAATCGTCAGGCTAATGTGAGCGAGGTCTCTCCCTCACTGCCTCACTCTGTCAGACCAAGTTAGCTTTTTTTTTTTTTGTAAAGCAGAAGTGTCTTTTAGTGAACCAATTTAACACACTTCTGAATATTTGCTTGTAAAACGAATGACCATATACTTCGCCCTATTCCATTAGCTTTTTATCACTTCAGAGATGCATATACATCAAAAATATTAGGTTGTAAAGAAAGCAACAAATATTTCAAGATGTCTGAAAGATAATTAACACTCACTGGTAAAGCATTGGTCAGTGAGACCGATGGATCCATTTAAAGAGCAAAGGGGGGATCAATGCGAAGAGGCGGGGGGGGGGGGGGGGGGGGGGGGGGGAGGCGGTGGTGGAAGGGGGGACGCCGCAGAGCCCGGCTTGGCCGCTGGGTCCATCCTGCGAGCCGCGGGCGGGGCGTACAGGCCGCACACCCCGCGCTTCCGTTAGCCGGCCAGAGGCGGGTCTGCTCTCGGACTCGCTGTCGTCCCTCTGCACGCTGGCGGCCGTGTCCATCCTGCGTCTCCGCTCCCCGGGGCAGGGACAGCCTCTGGGGTCCCGGGAGGACAGGGCCCGAGGGGCCAGCGCACCTGGCGGCCGGCTGTGGCTACAGGTGTGAGGGACGCGCGTGTCCCAGGCCCCAGACCAGGATTTCTCAGAGCGTCGGAGCATTTCATGTCTTTTCCCGACTTTCCGACATGGTGCCCTGAGGCACAGCGGGCCCCGCCGGGAGAAGCCTGACCTTTCCCCCACGCGGACGTCTCCCGCCCAGAGACCCGGCGGGCCGCGCCCCAGGAACGCCCCCAGCCCGCCCCGCCCCTCCCCCGGCTCCGCGCCGCTGCTAATCTTGCCTGCCCTTGGTCTCCGCGAATGAAACCCCAACCCCATCATCTTTCTTAGGAAAAGAGGCTTCCTCCTTCAAAGCTGTTCCTGCGGAATCCACGCATGTTTTGCATACGCCGTTTACTCTCTTCCATTCTGTAAATGTTGCTAAATGCATGACAGCTCGTGCGTCCCGACGGCCGAGGCGGCCGCTCTCGGGAGTCTGTTTCAGACAGAGCGAGATGCAGACCTTGCCCAGGGGACCGCGGCCTGAGCCCCAGCCGGAGCGGCCAGCACCGCTGGTTAGCAAAGAACAGGCCCAACCAGGCGAACTGGCGGAACAGGCGGGAAGCGCGGCCGGATTTTCTGAAACAGAACACAAAGCACTGACAAGCCAGATGCATTACTGAGATGCCGGATTCATCAAAATAAAACCGTTTCCGTCAGGTTATGTGAGAAGGGAGAAAAGACAGGCGAGAACATCTATGGTCAGTCAGAACACGGTGGCCGGTCCAGTGCGAATCGGGTGAGGACCTGAGCAGGGGACATTCCGGATGGACAGAAGGGCCGTGGAGACGCACTCCGCTGCTCCTGGGCAGCAGGACCATGAGGCCACGCGCACTGGCCAGCCAAGAACCGGGCGAATGAACCATGAAGACGGAAACAAAAAACAGAAGAAACCCCCCAAAGGGACAGAAACACGATCCTGGGGGCCAGTGGGGGCCGGACACTCGCCCGTGGAGGCCCGCGGCAGCCTGTTTGTGGAGAGACCTCCCAAAAGCGCGTCCCTTTGCTCCCTGTGGCTCTGAGTGGCGACACTTCACTCAAGCAATGACACAGAATACGACTTTCAGGGCCCCCGGTGGCCACAACCCTCAGGCGGCCAGTCCCCGAGCTGGACTCCAGCAGGGCAGGCCGGCCGCAGGGCAGAGGGCCGCCCACGCCCCATGCGCTGGAAACCACAGCCTGGCCAGAGAGGGTGGCGACGCCAAGAGCAACAGCGGCCACCAGAACCATCCCACACGGCTCTTCTCAGGGAGCTTCAACGAGCTGCTTTGCCCACTCGTGAAAAATTCAGACCGTGGGGGACATGGGGCCCGCTCAAGTCCACGAAGTCACAGTCCCAGGGTGTGCGGCCGCCGGCGCCTTTCAGCGGCGCTGCCCTCAGGGAGGGCGGGCAGCCGGGCAAGCCGGAGACCCGCAGAGGGACACTTCCTGACTGTGGTCTTGCGTGTCAAAGCTTCCTCCTGCCTCCACGCGATGGGCCCATCTGGGGCTGTTTGTCTCCCGGCTCCAGTCTCCGCAGGCAGCAAGTGAGCACATTTATTTCCCTCTCGCTGGAAAACGGCTCAGGGGCTGGGTGGGGCGCAGGAGGCGCCCGCCCCGGCCAGCCGCCCGCCGCGCCCCTGCCGTTCACAGCGCCACGGCGTGCGCTGGCAGCAGGGGCTGGGGTGGGCCGCATGGCGCGGAGCGGCCAGTCTTCGGAACCCCTCGCGCAGGAGGGACACTCACGGGCAAGCCCCCCAGGGCAGGGCCCCCGCCGAGGGGGCAGGGAAGCAGACAGACCTTCTCCCCAAGAGGAGACTCGCTAAAATAGCTGGTGGGATTTTTCCTTTTTGGTCGCCAGCTCTCCAAAGCTGCTGCACCTTGCAAAAATAGTTTGAGTTGGTAACATATAAGCAAATCCTATTTTTTCTTCAAAGATCTTTTTGAAAGTTAATTTAAAACGATCACGTCTTCAGCCAAGACTCCTCCTGGCGGGGCCCGTGGTCAGCACTCAGCGCGCAGACGTCAGAGCCGCGTGCGCAGGCCCGCGGGGGGCGACGCCCCAGCACACGCGCATCGGAAGAGTCTGAACAAACCTCCGCCCTTTCTTTAGGTCCGGGAGAGACCAGGGTGAAGTGGAAAGAGAGGGAGGCAGAGCCGGACGCCAGGAGCGGCGCCTGCCCGTGCGCACAGCCGCCCGCACCGCAGCAAACGCGACACTTTCTCTTTTATTTTTGTAGCAGACACAAAATCAGGCCATATGCTGAACGCCCCTCCGCTCACCGGCACGGCCTCCGCGGCACCCGCACGCTGTCGACGGGGCGTGTGGAGTATAGAGACCGTCTCTCCCACCCGTTTGTCACGGGCTTTATTTAAAGAGTAAATGGGGAACAACATAAATTGCTATTTTTATTTTTAAATGCTTCTTTCCCTGTCTAAACAATGAAAACATGTTTGCTAAAGTATAGCAGGAAAACATAAAGAATTAGGAAAATAAGCTGTGTGCATTACAGCAAACTATCACGATTGTGAATATTTCAATGAATTTATTCCAGTTTTTGCGGTTATAAACATGCTCGTGCCTGTTCAGCACATTTTATTAACTAGCACATTGTCTGAAAATGTAGCTTTGGTGGCCTTAACGTCTCAGAAAGTGTCTGCGCACCACAGGTCAAGCAGACGTTCCAGGACCCGGACACCGCGGTGCTGCCCCGGCCTTCCCGGTTGTCACTGCACTGGCCGCACCCATCCCGCCCTCAGCACCAGCCGGCCCGCGCGCGCCCGCACCTGCGGGGGAGAAAGGCCCACACGAGTCCGGAGACGCTGCGCAAAGCCGTCTGGGAGGAGCAACGAGCGGTGGTTCCTCTGGCGCAACCCCTGCGCTGGCTGGCTGGCTGGTCGGAGAAAGGACTCAAGGACCCGCGCTGCTCGGGGAGCTGAGTGGAGCGTCGATGTGAGGACTCGGGGAAGCAGGGTCGACTCCGCCTGGACGCCCTGATGCACACACGCGTGACGCCGCCTTCATGGCTGTGCAAAGATGAAGGTCTGGAAGATAAGCCTCACCCCTTCCGCGGACGCCTCGGCGCACGCAGCCACGCCCTGACACGGTCCCGCCGCCGAAACGTGGCTTTGTCCTCGTTTGACCCCAAATAATGACCCCAAATAATGTCATTTGAACAATTAATTTCAGTTTGGGGAAGCCACCTCATTTATTGATGGTAATAAAACTGCAGATTCATTAAAATATATAGACGCCCTGCTCCAAGCTTCTGTAACAGTCTCTGCACACGTCAGAGTGTGAGGTGGCAGAGACTCAAGCGCTCTCACCAGAACAGATGGTTCGACACAATTAATAAGAAGCTTCGAGTCATTTGCATATTCATTAGATAATGTCAGTTATTCCTCAGCCAGAACAAAGAATTACACAAATGGCATTCACGTTTCCTCCCATTAACACATTATTAAAAGCAAAATGTCGGTGCTAAAAATGAGGCAGAGGGTGATCCTTGACTCAGAGCGAGCCCGCGCCGCCCATCGGGGTTTTCCACGTGGTAAGAGGAGCGCATCTCTCAGGGATCGCTCCGCGGCTGGAGCCCGAGGACCGCGCCCCCCACGCCCTCCCTGAGCGTGCATGAGACCCCGCGACGGCCGGCGGGAAAAACAAACATGCTATCATTTTAGTGTTTAAAAATTCTGGCCAGAGAGCTAGAGTGAGAACTGAAAACTAAAAGCATCTGCGGATTTGGAGCCCAGGATAAACAGTTTTCTGGTGACGCTCTTGCCGCTAGATCCAGGAAAAGGCACAGAGGAAAGTCCAGATCACCCGAGCGGAGTCGGCGCGAAGGATCCGCGAGTTATTTCCATCGTGATTTTTAATTTAAATAGATTCACCTGAGATTCCTTTCCTTTACGCGGCATGTGGGTTTCCCGTGTCACTCGGGTTCTCCTTAGTGTCCTAGGCGCCTGGAAACCGTCAGACCGCCAGATGTACCCTGACGTCAGTCTAAGCCAGCCAGCGCCGGCACTGTGCCGAGGGCAACCGCCCTGACGTCATTATCAGCATCCAGCCACCGCCCTCAGCAGGAGGCATCTAGAAGACGCTGCCCTGCGGGCTCTCCCGGGAGGGAGACAATGAGGACACCACTTTCCAGAATGCATGGGACGCGGCAAGGGCAGTAATAAGAGGAAAGTACATCGCAATACAGGCCCACATCATGAAACAAGAAACTACTCAAAGAAACAACTTAATCTCTCCTCTCAAAGAATTAGAAAAAGAACAACAAAAAAACCCAAAAACTAATAGAAGTAAGGAAATAATAAAAATCATAGCAGAAATTAATGAGATAGAAACCAAAAAAAAAAAAAGATCAATAAAAGGAAAAGTTGGTTCTTCGAAAAAATAGCCAGACCCAATCATTGATTAGGGAACTTTTTAATCTACATTAGATGAATAAACAGGACATTCATCAAATTACCTTTTATTAGCTTTTTTAATTATTGCAGAATAGGGAACGATTTTGCAGTTTTAGAGAAAGTATTTTTGCACAACTAGTCTACTTAAACATTGAGATTGAAAAAAGAGAGAAAGTAATATGCGTGATCTGACAGTCCCTCAACAAACACCTCAATCCCCTGCGCAGATGCCGGCAGGCCCGTCTTTAAGACCAGATGCAGGACGTTTGCTCCTGGAGAGACAATCAAAATAAGCCCCAGCGCCGCCTATAAACTGCCAGGAGCTGCGGCCTACTACGGCGCAATCACGCAGTCAGCCAATCAGAAGACGCGACGCAAAGGGACAGGAGCGTCAGAGAGAAACCAAGAGACCGAGACCTGCGGGAGGAGAAGTCTCCAGGCAGAGACAAGGCACCGCGGGGAGGGAGCCGGGCAGCGCATCATCTCGGGGCCCGGGCGGGGGAGCCAGTGGACACTGATGGAAGGCGGAGGGGCCAAAGGAACCTGCTGCGGACGCCTCCACGGGCCCCGCGCTGGCCCTGGTGCTTTGACAACACTCCTCAGCGGGTGTAGGAATCGGGGTGATGCGCACTTGGGCACATGGGCACTTGGGTGAGGGACCCTGGGAGCCGTCGGGGAGCAGCTCGCGAGTCCCGCTGAGTTCAGGCTCCCGATCTTCTCTGCCCAGACGCCGCCCCGCGCCCCTGCGCCTGGCCAAGCAAGATGCGCCGGGGGACTGAGCATCAGCGGTCCTGGGGCACTTGGGAGAGCTCTGTCCGGGGTGACGGCGGGCGCATGTGCGGGTGAAGGGCCCACCACAGCGGAGGGCCACCTGGCCCCGGCACTCTGACTGGCTCCAGCTACCGCGCGGGCCCTACAACCCGAGCAGATGAGGTCTGAGGGGAACAGGGGCCTTCGTGAGCAAGCCGGTGGGGGCGCGGGGCCAGCGGGGACGCGGGGCCGGTGGGGGCGCGGGGTCGCGGGGCCGGCAGGGGCGTGGGGCCGGTTGGGGTACATGGCCGCGGGGGCGCGTGGCCGGCAGGGGCGCGTGGCCGGTGGGAGCGCGGGGTCGTGGGGGCTCGGGGCAGGCAGTGGTGTGTGGCCGGCCGGGGCGCATGGCAGGAACGTGAATTCGCTTCACAGGATGGACTTCAGAAAAATTGGGAGCCCAACTCACATTGTCCTGGACTTGATATCAAGGAAATTTAAAAACCTTGGACTCGAGGGGGCTCATGTGTTTGAAAAAGAATTAAAATCGAGGTCAATGGAACAACTAAATGTTTATGGCAAAATGGGAATTTCTGTCATGGGTTTAATGTTGAAGCTTTTGAGTATTTCCAGTGAACACCAATATTCAGGATGGTGTAATAAGCACCCTATGATAAATAGAACTCCGACTTTGAATGTTTCCAATTAGAGATGTGGTCTCATACTCCCCCCGGCATGAGACACTAGGTGAACTCACAGAAAATATCTGTTATAGAAAAATTTTTTTAAAAAAAAGAGGAAATTTACCCTAAAATTATTTTATGACATAAGACAGGTTGATTTAAAGTTGATCTAAGATCATCAGTGATCTTTTTCTAAGCTGTTGAATCTTTTTAATGATGCAGCTGATCTCACAGTGAGTCGGGGAAGGCCGCAGGGGCTGAGGTCGCCTCTGCACTCCCGCGGGTCACCCTGGCATCAGCCGCTGGTGGGGGGGCCTGTATGGGCTTCGTGCCCCCAGCGCCCGCGGAGTCTGGCGTCCTCGCCCTCGGCGTGCCCAGCAGAAAGCACGTGGACACTCCGCTCTGCCGCGAGGCTCTTCCCCCAGACGCCTGAGCACGCTGGGCGGGGCCCAGGTCGCGAGCACTGGTAGCGGCTGTGCTGTCGCCGTGTGTGTGGCGAGTGGAGAGGTTCTTATTTGAGGGGAATAAATATTCTAAAAATGGTGGCGACCGGACGTGGTGGACGGTGATGAAGAGAGTCTGGGACGCGTCCTGTGCCGGCGCCATGTCCAGGGCGGGAGCTCCCCGGCGCGCTGGGCCGGCAGGTGGGCGCGCGATGATGTCACATGGGCTGTAAATTCTCGGACGTGACCTACACGCTTTCCAAACGCCCAGTTTGCCAGCTTATGCCGTTCCCTTCCGCGTGTGTGTTCTGGAGTGTTCCTTCAAGGGCCCGCAAGTCAGCAAGAACCTCCCCCAGCTTCTCCAGACGGTCACACATGAAAAGCAAAATGCAGTGAATTATAAAAGCACAAAATATTTGAAAAGTTTGTGGAGGGATGACCGGGTCAGTTTTGCTTAACCAAGAGTAGACCTGATGGGTGGGAAAGTGGAGAGGGTGGGCAGTGACCCACGGACACTTTGCTGATCAGAAATCGCAGAATATGGGGGCTTCCAGCCTGACTAGACCACAGCAGGAAGGGGTGAGGGTCGCGTCAAAGACGCCTGGAGCCAGAGCCCCGAGGCAGGCAGTGTCATCGCTTGGTTAAGAGGAGCCCGGCACATGGGTCAGCGGGAGCGAGGGGTCAGCACCTTGGACAGGTCACAGCCTCCCGCGCAACGAGGCCGCCCCGCAGCTCCCAGAACAGGCGGGTAAGAGACCCCCCACTGCTAACACGACCCACAGCCCCTCCAAATCTCTTCCAAGGCCGGTCCCAACACGCCCGTCCCGCTGACACGGACTCACGCGTCCTCTCGCCGGTCCTTCCCAGGACGTTGCACCTGCTCTGGCGCCCGCGGCTGCTCCCGGCTCCCCCAGCGCACCGTGAGGGGGCGCCACTGCGCAGCTTTTTTCGGGATCTGAAAACAGTGCTGAGCTCCACGCGGGTGGGGTCCCCTGGGCGCGGGAGAGCCAGTGGCTCCCGGGGTCAGGCCCGGCCCCAGCCTCTCTCTGCGGCTCCCAAGAGCTCAGCTACTCAACAGAAAGAGCAACTGCTGATTCTAAACAACGTGTCTTAAACGACGTGTAGGTCGATCTATTTTGGTATTTTAAAGAAAACAAAATCTCAATCCAATCACCTGTCTCGGAACACCTTCATGGAAACCTGCGCTCCCGGGGACGCCGGCGACAGCAGCTCCCTCCGCGGACGCAGCCGCCTCGGCGCGCGGCACACGGGAAGAGGCCTGGGGACAGCGGCTGGCGGGGCGGCGGCGTCCACAGCTGGGACACGCCTGGGACGCCCCACGGAGCCCCCTGTGCGGCTGGCACCCAGGGCTGGGCACGCGGAGGTGAGTCATCAAAACCCGCTGCGGGCAGAGCACGACAGCCCGGCCCGGGTTGCGCCACCCCCACCCCCACCGCCGTCGCCCGCGACCACCAGGGGAGGGCTGGCCCGGGCCGGTCTGCGTCGCAGTTCCCTGGCATTGGGGGCAGGGCACTGGGGTCTTCACGCGGCGCCCACTCTGCTTTGCAGAAACGCCCCCCCAGGAAGGCAGCACGCAGCGCCCGGCGACACTGGACGGCGCGTACAGGAAACAGGTAACACGCGCACGTGTCTGCGCGGACCGTCCCGGAGAAGCTGCGCGGTCCGGGGCCTTCTCCTCCGAGCACTGGACGGGGCATTCTTTGCCGCTCGTTGCCCACACAGTCGCCGGCCCGCGCAGGAAGACGGGCGGCCATCCCGTAATATCCACTGCGGGGCTGGTGTCCGAGTCACCGACATCGTCCCCAACGTTCATTTCCACGGCTGACGACCCTGAGCCCAGAACCTCACTCAACAGGCCCCCAAGCGCCCAAAGTGCCACACGCGGAGGAGCCCTGCCCGCCGCCGCCTCAGCACCGCGGCCCGCGGCAGGGAGGCGGAGCCGCCGCGCCGTTCCTGCTGCCCGGGGCCTCGGCGGTGCCGCGACTGTTTCGGGAAGCGGTTTGTCATGACCCCGAGTCCAGCACGCGCTGCCTAAGGCCTGTGACTTTCCCTCTGGCTCTCACGGCCACTCCCTGTGTGTCTTTTTAAATATTTGTGTTTTAACAGACGCACTTTTGCCCCAACTCGCGTCTCGGTGCCTCATGCTGAACTGTGAGCAGACGCCAAGAACCCAGAGCTGACTTGGGCTCACAGCTGGGCCGGACTGGCCAGCAAAGCCCAGGGACGAGCACCGCCCGCAGCGCCCACCACGGCAGTGACCGCGGCCGCTTGGGCCGCGTGGGCGGGAGGCTCTTGGCCCGCAGCCCACGGCCGCACCTGACGCCCACCCACGCCCCAGGCGCGACTCCACGGCCTCCGCCGCCCGCTCCTCCCGCTGCCCCCGTCGCTGCCGCCTCTGCCTGCAGCCTGCCCCGAGCGGCCAGGGCGGCGGGCGGTGAGAGGCCACCCCACTGCCACCGCACCGCCGCGGCAGCCTCCGACGCGCGGACGAGCACGTGCACGAGGGCGCGCGTGAGCCGCCCGCTCCTCGGTGCCGCGGGTTCCGAGAGGCGTTTGCTCTAAAACCAAATCAAATGTTTCAGAAAACTCTGCTTCCCTTTGTCCTTCTGTCCTGCGGAGCGCAGGGCGCCCTGCCCTTCCACCTCGGCGGCGGCCCGCAGGCAGGCCCCGGCCCGGACGGCACCCCGAGCCCGGGCGGGGCGAGCCTCACCCCAGCGATGACCGAAACCGAGACGGACGGAAGCAACGACTCACCCTCCGTGGACGCAGCGCTGGCCCCTCGGGCTGGGTCTCCCATCACGCAGAGGAACCGCTCGCCGCACCTGTGTGGGTCAGTTTTTGAAAGTCAATTTTCCAGCATGCATTTGAGCTTCTTTTCGAATACCCATTTACAATATTTATCTAAAAGTAACAAACAAGTTACCAAATAATTGTATACAGCGGGTTACAGAAATGAGGTCTGTCTTGATTGACTCAAAAGTAATTCGAACAGGAACTTCTATTGCAGATGAGACACAATATCGCTAATGGCATAGAACTGGCAGAAGTAATATTTTCAAAGCGTGAAATGAGGCAACACCAGAGCTGTGTGAAGAATGCAAACCCTGGGGCCTCCCTGAGGGTGCAGGGCTTAGGTCTCAGCCTATGAAGCGGTCGGCAGCCCCTGCAGCACGAGTTCGATCCCGGCCAGGGAGCTTCCCACAGGGCGCAGCAGACCCCTCCTGTCTCCCCGCTGCTCCCTCAGCAGTGGATTTTAGTGGATCCACCAGTTCTGCTCCCCACTCTGTCTCTGGGGAGTCCTCTCACCCCCACATCTCTGGCCTGCACCCCAGTTCTTATATATATAAATAAATAAAAATAAAATCTTTTTTTAAAAAGCACACAAACCCTGACCTCCTCACGGGGCCGCGAAGGGGGTCGCGTCTGAGCCGACCTGTGTCCAGGTCTGTTTCTGTGCACGCGTGGATTAGGCGCCTGGAGTGGGTGCCCCGTCCAGCCCAGCTTGGCTGGGCTTGGCCGACAAACCACCAGTGCAGTCAAAGGACTCACAACGGTCCCGGGTGACGCGCCCTCTGTGCCGGGCGGGGCCTCGCGTGGACAAAGTGGCTTCGCAGCTCCAGCGTCCGGCCGGCTCCCGGCCCCCAGGCTCCCCCGCCCGCCCCAGCGCCAGGTCACTGTGAGTAGAAAGCACTGAAGGCCCAGGGCTTAGGGAGGGTCCCTGACCTCTCCCACCCTTCCCTAGGCAGGGGTCCCCCTCTGAGCCTCTGCCGCTCCCGAACCCTGGCGGCGAGCTCTGCCCCCCAAGGATGGCCCTGGGAGGACCCCAGGTGTGGGTGTCTCTGGGACGCCCGGTTTTGAGGCGGCCGCCTCCCCTGGGACAGCACGAGGAGTGGCCCCGCCCGCCCGCCGCACCCGAGGCCTTGACGAGGACCCACTGGCTGCAGAATCCGCAGACTCGGAAACTCCCCGGTGTGCTGGCAAATTCTCCCGCCGTTCGTGGACGTCACTTTGCTCGGCCTCAGAGACCCAGAGGGCGAGGGGGCCAAGGAGCGGGGCCCAGGGGGCCGTCCGCCACGCACCTGCCCGGCCCTGCCTGCCGGGGCCCCTGAGTCCGGCCGCAGGGCCCACTGCTCGGCGCCGGGACAGGGCGCAGAGGGCTGGCAGGTCTGGGGCCCTCCCGGGAGGGCCCCCAGCCCACAGGGGTGACGCTGCCTGGGGGCCACGGCCGCACGGTCAAGGCCACTCACCGCCCAGAGTGAGACACTGCGCTGGGTCCGCAGTGACCTCGGAGCAGACGGAAACCAACCCTGGGTGGCAAGAGCTGCCGAGACGCCGCCAGGCGGAGAGACGCTCCCCGCGCGCTATTTTCAGCAAAGCCCCGCCCCCCCCGCCCCCCACGCTCCAGAGAGGCGGTGAATTTGCATAAAGCGCAAAGCAATTGGGGGGGGTCTCGCTGGTGCAACAGCCTCCCCCAGGCGACGCCGCTGGCCCAGACGGGAGCAGTCCAGAGCCCCGGGCCTGGGCCAGGCTGTCCGCGGCCCCGCCCCCGAGGAGGAAAGCGGGGCGCTCTGGCGCCCCAGAAACACCGTGGGGTGGCTGCAGGCGGCTGGGCGACCCCCTAGCATACGCCTCACATCGGAAACGGACAAAGTCGTCTGACTCGTCAGCTCCGGGGGCTCCGCGAGGTCGGAAGCCGCAGAACCTGCGGCGCTCGGAGCCCTTCAGCCAGCAGCGGCCCCAGCCCCGCCGGAGCGGCCCCGGGTCAGCGTGAGGCCGCTCCACCGAGCGCCCCGTCCACTCTGTCCCTGCCTGGCCGCATCCAGGGCGCACGGGGACGGTCGCCAGCGGCTGACTTCGGGCTTTGAGGGACGAGGCCGCGGCTCAGGGCCCTGAAAGATGCTGACGGGCAGGAACTGAGCCCAGGTGCCGGGCAGAGCGCTCTGGGGAGGGCGGACCTGAGCGCCTAGAAGGCGGGGAGGGGAAGCCGCCGGGACAGGAGGCGCCCACAACAGCCGGTGGGGCCTGGGCAGGGCAGGGCTCCCCGCCGGCCGAGAGCGGGCTCTGCCTCAGCACCCCGAGGCCGCAGCCCCCCGCCCCTGACCCCTCGAGGAGCTGCCGGCGCCGAGGGGCGCGTGGGACCCTCCCTGTGCCGGAGACCCAGTCCCCGAGCTCCGGGGGCCGGTCCCCCCACCAGCTGTCCGCAGGGCGGCCGCTCGCCTCTGCAGGCTGCCCAGGCGTCCGCGCCGGCGTCCAGGGGCTCGGCCTGCTCACCTCCCTGCTGCAGGCCGGACGGGAGCAGCCGGCCTGCGAAGCTCTTTGGCTTCTCTGCGAATTTCTTGGCTTCTCGTCTTCCTCCCGGGTGGGCGGCCGGAGGCTCCTGTGAGCAGCCAGCAGCGGTCAAGCCAGGAGGCCCGGCGCAGGCGGCCATGGGCAGGCCCCAGCCGGCGCCTCTCCCGCCGCATCTCCAGCCCCTCCAGCCTGATTGGGCGGCTTCAGCCCCGGGTCTGACTGGACCATTTACCACCCAGCTCCCAGCCGGCTGCGCTCCAGCCCACGCCCCAGGCACCAAATCCACGGCCTCCGCTGCCGCTGCTGGGCCCGGCCCTGGGCGGGGTTAGGGCGAAAGAGTCCCAGGTGTCCCGCCCTCCCCCCCGAGGCGGACCCGGCAGGCCCGCGCTGCCCTTGGGCCCTGGGCACGTGGGCGGGTGAGCGGCCGCACCTGGGCCCGAGACTGGGCTGATGAGCGGCGGGAGCGGCGGCGGCGGCGGCGGAGGCAGCGGAGCGCGAGCGCGGGCAGAGGCCCGTTCGGGTTCGGGGTGCAGCAGAGGCGGCGAGACGCCTGAGAGGCCAGAGTCATGATTCCCGGGGGGGCCCTCCCGGCCCCCCAGCCTGCCCGGGACATGGCTGCCTCACACAAAAGACCATTAAAAGCCTAAAAGCCACCAGGGGCCTCCCTGGCGGCACAGGGGTTGAGCGCGGCGCTGGGGAGCTGGCCGCGGCTGCGGCACGAGTTCAATCCCCGGCCGGGGGGGTTCCCAGAGGGCGCAGCAGACCTCTCCTGTCTCCCCTCAGCAGTGGGTTTCAGTCAATCAGACTGTTCTGCCCCCACTGTCTCTGGGGAATCCCCTGGCCTGCACCCCAACTTGTGTGCAAAAATCAATCTTTTTTTAAAAAGAGGCTTAATAGCCCCGAGGGCTCCAGGGCTCCTCCTTTCTCCCGTCTGCGCAGCCCCATCGCACACCTGCTCCCTGGTGTCTTCCTGCCCCTGCAGGGACCCGCTGCCCCCCATTACCACCAGCCTGAATCCAGCGGCCCAGGCCGGGCAGTGAGATGCCCGCTGCCCGCTGCCCTGCACTGCCCGCAGCAGTTTCTGAGGCCGGCCGGAGCCCGCCACAGGGCGGGGAGGCCAGCTCCAGCTTCAGAGCACAGACTCATCCTTCCGACGGTCTCGCGCTGCTCCGACAGTGGACACTCCATGCAGAGGTCAGCTGTGCCTTCTGTCACCTCCCTGCCCCCGGGGAGAGCTGCCGCCAGGACGTCGCCCTCCCCCGGCCAGCGGGCAGCGTGCCCACGGGCTCTCTGTGCCTCGAGTAACTTGAACAGACTCCCGAGCGGCGCCCGCAGGAGCACGGCCACCCGCGCGCCGACACGCCGCCCTCAGGCCGCCGCCCGCCGCGTGCCGACTCCAGCCCCTGAGCCCGCGGGCAGGGGGTCTCGGGGAGCCCCTCCCCGTCCCGGTTTCCGGCCACCTGCAGACAGCCCTGCCCCAGCCGGCGCGGACAGTGAGCCCGGGCCACGCCTTCCCGAGGCCACGCCCCACGCGCTCCCGAGGCGGACGATTTTGTTCCAGAGGCCTGGACTGCACCGGAGAGCCGCATGCGCGGACCTAAGTCTGTCCCTCGGCACTGCCTGGCCGTGGGAGCATCACCGCGCGCGCGCGTGTGTGTGTGTGTGCGCGCATGCACGCGCGCGCGCAACAGAAGAGGAGGAGGCAGCAAAAGCTCAGAGAGGAGGAAACCAAAGCAGGAGCGTCCTTCCGGGGGGGTCACCCCCACGCAGCCCCCCACCGCCTCCGGTCGCCGACTCCCCGAGACCCCGCTTTCGTTCCCCTTTGTCCCCTGGCCCGCTCCTTCCCGGCGTCCAAATGACTTGACTCACGGGCGGGAGGCAGAGCAGCCTCACGGAACGGGGCAGGCCCCTCGCGTCCACCCCACGGCGGGCCCCGCAGGAGAGGGACGTCCAGGCCCTTTGAGAAAGCCGCGCGGGAGCCAGTGGCCCCGAGCTGCGGACCTCGTAGATTAGTTTGCATTAAATGCTTCCCTCAGTGACGGGGGAAAGTGCATTACTTCTGAATATCAGCGAGACAAGTCTGAATAGCATTGACTTAGCTAAAACAAAGAGGAACAGACATTTTAATTTACATTATAATTTCCCAGTGAATAAAGTTGAACTAGCCAGAAACAACAAAAGACAAGACCTTCCACAATTGTGAACACGGTTTTCATCCCTGGATTTTCCTCTTGGGGGACTGTCTCGGGCCAGAGTCCCACTCTGTTAATCCACAGAGCGCAGGAGGATAGGGGGGCTGCTTCTGACGCAGCGGGAGGGTGGGGGGCTGCCTCTGACGCAGCGGGAGGGTGGGGGGCTGCTTCTGACGCAGCGCTGAGCACGGGGCCAGGCGCAGAGGGCGACCATGGCAGGCGGGGTGTGGGGGCTCAGAGAGAACAGGATGGGGGGCAGGGAAGGTGGGAAGCCACGTCACAGAAATTGAGACCGAGCTTCACCCTGGCCGCTCACCGCGCCGGGGAGGGGGCAGGGGGAGGGGAGTGGGGGGGCCCCAGCCTGCACCCCCCCTCCGCAGCTTCGAGCAGGGCGTAGGGCCCTTTCTAACTGTGCAAAGATGGGTCTTAGGACGGAGGAGACAGAACTTTAAAAAAAAGAAGCGATCACAGACTGGACCCGACTCACAGCAGGGGGGCGGGCAGCACCGCTGACCTGAGATGGCCGGGAGCCGAGGTGCCGGCGCCTCAGCTGAGCGGAAGGTGCGATGCGGGGATGGGCCCAGGGGCGGCTCTCGGGCCCCTTTCCGGCTCTGGCTGGTCGTTCAGGGTCAGCCACAGATGAGCCGTCCACGGGACGAGCCCTCCCGACTGACAGACTGTCCGGCACCCCTGCCCGGCTCGGGGCAGCAGCTGCCCTTTCCGCCAGCTCTGTCCCTCTGAGGGCAGCGGCCTCCCGCCTGCCGAGTCCTCCCTGCCCCCTCAGCAGAGGCGGCTCTCCTCGGGGTGCCCGCCCGCCGGCGACCACGCAGGCCTCGCTCAGCAAGCCCGTCCCTCCGGGCCCTCCCTGCCCGCTGTGCCTGCAGCCCCTGTACGGCCCGCCCCTTCCCCAACGGGCCTGTCCTTGGGCTCCAGCAAAGTCTCTGCCGTGGAGAAATGCGCCGCGTGCCGCCGAAGGGAGCTCTGGGGACGCCTTTCCCGGAGCGGACCCAAGACCCCATCAACCTCAAACCCCAAAAACAACATCAAGTAGACCGTTGTCTGACTCGTGCTGCTGAAGCAAAGACGCCCACAGGCCGCTCCCCTGGGCCGCCCCATCGGGGACCCCTGCATCCTGCCAGCTCGGCGCCTCGCCCTGGAGAGGCAAGAGAGCCGGCCTCGGCACGCCGGCGCTGCTGGGGCCTGGTTCTCTGGTGTGCAGGGGCCGCATTTTCTTTAGAAGAAAAATAGGATGGAAGAAAGAGAAAGAAAGAAAAGAAAACATAAAGAGAAATATCAGAAGCTCGATTAGGGATGCGAGGAAGACAGCGGTGGAAGCTGAGGTCAATGAAACATTTCAAGGAGGATTGTTAAATCACATCACAGAGCACAGCCATGGGGGCCGTTTGGGGCCACAAACCATAACTAAGATCCCTTTAAGCTAAAAGGATGAATTTCCTAAAACCCAACTGTATGCGATGCATTAAAAAGCGTACGCCACAGAGCGCTGTTATACCTGAGTCGCTGACACGGAAAGAGGCCCACGGAGTGCAGCCTCCCCTTCAAGCTGAAACACCCCCTCCCGTGGGCCTGCTGGTCTGCTCCTGGGCAGAACTGCCTCCCTGACACTTCAGAGAACGCGCTGTTGCTCTCGGACCCTCTGGCTGGACCTGCCCGGGCTACCAAGGTCTGTTATGCAGTATCACCCCCCTTTGTCCTCTCCCCAGCCTGACAACTTGGTGGATAAATCGAGGCATAATTAAACACTTACAGAACTATAAGCTGTTGGTTCTCTGGGGCAATATTTAGATTGTGAGGGAAGTGTGTGTGTGCACGCGTGTTTTCTGCAATTACACAGTCATAGGTAGTACATCCTTTAGATATGGGAGAGAATTTATTGTAATGTTTTGATGATGCCCATCTTAAAATACACGAGACCTCTAGTAAGTTTTACAGATAACACTATCACAATGGTTGAGTTGGAAAATAGTTTCTGTTACAGTTAGAATTTACAAGATTATTCAGGAAACTAGGTTAATAGATTTCTGTGATATCTTCCTGCTGGTTCAGAAATCCAGTCAAAACTAAGAGTAAAAATCACGAGTCTCTCAAGTTTCCATATTCCATTGCCAAAACTTGGACTCTCAATATAGAGACAGTTATATTCAGAGGATGCTTTGTCTTTGTCATTAGGAATCACTTAGTAATATAGATGTTTAATTATATAATCAGACTTTGAACTCAAGTGCCACTGAGAATTAACTTAATTGCAAAGTAAAATTATAAAAAGAAATAGAAATCAATTCTCTAAGGGTAACCTCCCTTTTAGGATTATAAAAGACATTTGTTTAAAAAAGTGGGGAAAACATTGAGCATTTCAAACAGAACTATACAAATTAATAGAAGAGTGGTTTTTTTTTTAGAGGTTTTTTTTTTAAGATTTATTTTTTATTTATACATACAAGCTGGGGTACAGGCCAGAGGCGTGGGGCGGTGAGAGGGTTCACCAGAGACAGAGCGGGGAGCAGGACAGGCAGATCGGAAATACACTGCTGAGGGGAGCAGCGGGCGAGGCAGGAGAGGTCTGCCGCGCCATGTGGGATTCTCCCCAGCCCGGCGTGGAACTTGCGTCACCGCTGCCGACAGCTCCACAGCGCAGCGCTCAACCGCTGCGCCACCGGGGAGGCCCATAGAAGCTCGTTGTAAATCAAATGTGGAGATCCCATCATTTGATTAATAGAGAACACTAATTATGTAGGACTCTATTAGTATCTAGAATAGACCAAAAGCAGAATGGAATGTTATCAAAAATAAATATAAACTAAACTCAAAAAGGAAGTAAATCTCAAATGGGTAAAATAATAATAATAAAAATCACTGTAGCATTTTGGGATGATTTCTAGAGTGAGAATTTAAGTGAAGACTAAGTTGTTATTGTTTCATCCTGCACTCTTAGCGTAAATCCATGGAGACGGCTCAGTGAATTCAAAGCTAGGTCAACAGAGATTAGTCAATCTCAAGAAGGAAGGAAAAAAGTGTTTTTCAAAATGAGTACGACTTCACGGACCTGGAAGGATATTTCAAAAGAATGGTTAGCAAAAGCTTACCAGAGACACACTTTTTTCCCTAAGATTTATTTTTATTTATTTATGCATACAAGAACTGGGGCACAGGCGGTGAGAGGACTCCCCAGAGACAGAGTGGGGAGCAGAACAGGAGGATCTACTGAAACCCACCGCTGAGGGAGCAGCGGGGAGACAGGAGGGGTCTGCTGCGCCCTGGGGGAAGCTCCCTGGCCGGGGATCGAACTCGCGCTGCAGCGGCTGCTGATAGCTCCACAGTGCTGAAACTCAGCCCCTGCGCCCGCAGGGAGTCCCAATTAGAGACACGCTTTAAACGTCATACACCAGGTAGGTTACAGCGAGGGGTGGAGAAAGCTGAATCTGCCACCATAAGCGCGAGCAACGGGAGCAGCTGCGAGCCCATCCCCAGAGATCAAGAGGGGCCTTTCCTGGCGGCGAGCGAACTCGTCAGAGAGACCAGCCGCCCCCAGGGCTCCAGCGGCAGAGGCGCAGGCGGAGAGACACAGAGCACGCCTGAGGACTCCCGGCCAGGCCAGCGCCAGGCTGTCTCCAGAAACCCATCCAAGGCGGGGAGATGGAGGCTTGAGCGCAGCTGGCAGCGGGGCTAGCGGCCCCAGCAGAGGCCGAGTCTCGTGGCCGCGGAACCTTCCGCGTGCGGACCCGAACCAGCACCGGGCCCTCAAATCCCTCGCTGCGCGCCGGCCATGGCGTCCGAGTGACGGCGCCTTCGCAGCAGCCTGTGGAGACACTGGGCGCATGGGGCAGCCGCGGGCGAGGCCGAGTTCAAGGAAAACTGTACATGTACCAGCTTATGAGTGCACGTTACACAGACATGGATTCACCCCACAACCACCTTTCGAGCCAGGAACGATCACCCCTTTTTGGAGAGCCCGAACTGCAGGAGCACCTGCCGCCTCCCAGAAGAGCACACGGGGCTGCGAACGTCCGAGAGCGACGAGAAAACAAAGGTTTCGGCAGGGACCGGGCCGCCCGGAGGACCCCGCCCGCAGGCACCCCAACCCCCACCCCCGCACCCCCGCGCCGCCGTTTTCCGTTCTCCTGGGGGCGCCGAGGCGGGGTTGGACGGGCCTTTCCCAGCTGGACTCCACACCGGGCTGGACTGGCGGTGTGACCCCCCAGATGGTTTCGGGGACTGACTCCCGCCGCCTCGGGCTCCCCAGCCGGTGAGGCCACGCCCCAGAAGCGGAAGGAGCCCTCGAGGGCGGCACCTCCAAGCGGGTGCTGGCGGGCGGGGGGCAGGAAGGGGCTGGCGGTCCAGCCCGCACTCAGGAGGGGCCGGGAGCCTCCGCAGCTGCCCCCCATACCCTCCTACTCAGACCCCGTGACCTGGCGCCGCCCTGCCCTGCCCCCCAGCCCTGCCCCCCTCAGGAGCACCCCCAGGGGCTTTCGCGGGCAGGGGGAGGGGCTTTCGGCAGGGAGGAGGGTGATGGGGATCAAGCCAAAGGAAGGGAAAAGAGGAGGGGACCCCAGAAGTTCCCTTCGCAGGAGGAGGAGCAGCTGGGCTGAGGGTAGCCACGGTCGCGGGTGTCTCAGCCCGGCCAGGCCGGGCCCCTGCGGGCGGGGCAGGGGCGGCGCGTCCCCCAAGAGCGGCCTCACTGGGGGGGCACGGGCGGCGCGGGAGGCTGAGCAGCCGCGAGCATCTCCCTGGACCGAACGTGCATTGAAACTTCCAATCGGAACACGCCGTGGGCCCAGCCCGTTCGTCCATCATGAATTTGATGAACGTGTCCGTCGCAGCAGCCTCTGGGGGAGACATGGGAAGGGCAGGCAGCGTCCAGCGCTGGCCGACCGCCCGCCCGCCCCGCGTCCGCCGTGCCCTGCTAGCGCGTCAGCGTCCTGGGGCGCCGCCCCGGGCCAGGGCCCTGGCCCCCACCGCCCCGCGCCCCTCGGGCCTGCCCTGCCGGGGAGGCGGGAGCCCGCGGGGAGGCCCAGGAAGAGGGGCCGGCTGCTGCCTCTTCCCGCGCCGACCCCACTCCGGGCCGCGAAGCAGAGGCCCTGGTCGGACTCTGGCTACGCGGCGGGCCCCGCAGCCCCGGGGACGCGGCTGGACTCCGGCGCGAAGCTGCGGACGGCCAGAGCCCCCAGGGGCACCCCGAGGCCCAGCTGCTCTCTCCGGCGACCGGCTGTGTCACGGGCCGGTGGCGGCTCAGCGGCGCTTCCATGGAAGATCCGCAGGATTTTAGGAAACAGCCGTGAGAGCCGGGACGTCTCGGAGGAGGAGCCGCGGGCGGGTGGGGCGGGGCCGCGCAGAGCCTGACCCTCCTCGGCTCGCGAGCACGTTCTGCAGACAGCCTCTTGCCTGGGGGCCTGTGTGATCTCGCTCCTCCTTCACCACAAAGTCATTTATTTTCCTAATGGGCCCGAGAGCTGGCGGCTCAGAAGCGATGCCAACTCCTGCTGTGAAAATTGTCTTCAGAGACCTGCGAATTGAGGGTAAACTCCAGCTACAGCAGAGACGGCTCAGGCGAGAACGTAGGAGGGTGGGACGGGGACAGAGGCCCTTGGGAGGCCTCCCCCAGGGCGGGCTCAATGTTATTAGGATTCCCCAAACCAGCCTTTCTGGCCCAGTCGGATGTCTCTCGACTCCCGGCCGGTCGTGGCCTTGGCCTTCCGCGGGCTGCGCCACGACGCCCGCTACAGTTGGAAGCAAGAACAGCGCAGCTGCGGGGTGTCAAGCTGAGCACTGGACTCCTCGCTGGGGCGCGGGCACGGGCTGACCCAAGGTGCCTGCCAGAGAGAGGTGGAGAAGGGCTGAGGCCTCACCTGCTGGGGCTGGTGGAGGGGAACCCTCTAAACAGGAAGGAGCAAGACCACAGATAACCGCCCACAGAGAGAGCAGGGTTCCCATTCCGACCACCAAAAAGGGAACCGAGAAAAATCAATCATAAACTTAAAATTCAATTTACAGTAGACTTGAAACAAGAAAGCACTTTGATAGAAGCTGAACAAAAATGAGCACATTTTCTATGCTTAAGAGAATAACTGAATATGGGGCCTCCCTGGTGGCGCAGCGGTTAAGCGCTGCGCTGTGGAGCTGTCGGCAGCAGCGATGTGAGTTCGACGCCCAGCCGGGGAGAATCCCACATGGTGCGGCAGACCTCTCCTGCCTCGCCCGCTGCTCCCCTCAGCATTATGTTTCTGTCGATCTGCCTGTTCTGCTCCCCACTCTGTCTCTGGTGAACCCTCTCGCCGCCCCACGCCTCTGGTCTGTACCCCACCTGCATGTATAAATAAATAAATCTTTAAAAAAAAAAAATATTTAAAAGAGAATAACTGAATATGAATCTAAGTCGGCAGGGCTAAAGACAGGTGAAGCAAGGGGCCTGCCCGGGGCAGGAGTCAGTCTCAGCCTGTGGAGCCGTCCGCAGCCCCTGCAGAGCGAGTTCGGTCCCCTGCCAGGGAGCTTCCCACAGGGCGCGGCAGACCCCTCCTGTCTCCCCGCTGCCCCCTCAGCAGTGTGTTTCAGTGGATCTGCCTGTTCTGCTCCCCACTCTGTCTCTGGTGAATCCTCTCACCCCCCCACACCTCTGGTCTGCACCCCAGCTCTTGTGTGCATCAATAAATGAATCTTTTTAAAAAATACATTAAGAAAGCGATAAAAATACACCAAGAAATGGATAAGTGAATTTATGGAATGCAAAATGCAGCCCCCCTTTGGGGTCACTGACACAAAGCCCCGGCAGCAAGGGTGAGCCCCCCACATCCCAGAGTCTGACCTTCCAGTAATCGAAAGGGCAGGCGCCCCCCCCCCTTTGGAGAAGGCGGTGCCAGAAGGGCAGACGTGCAGACACGCAGGTGCACATAACAGAAAGCCTTAAAGACAATGAAGGTGGTGAAGGCAGACTTCAGGCCCGCGACGCCGCCAGACGGTAGAGGAGAGACCTGAGCCCCCCTGGCCCTCGGCCCTCGCGCTCCTGTCCTGGCCCTGCAGGAAGTTCAGGAGGCCCGGAAGGGACAGCCGGGAGCACAGCACACACGCGCTGCCCAGGGCGCCGCCTGGGGGGGGAGCTCCCGCGGACTCAGCCGCCGCGGAGGCGCCAGGGCAGGGCGGAACCTGCGCCCCAGGGGCTCCCGTGAGCCTGCTTCTACAGCGCCCCAGTGAGCTTGGGGCCCCGGGGGAACTCTGGGGGAACCTGCTCGCGCCCCACGACTGACGGGGGGAGATGAGCTGCTCCTTCCCCCTCGGAGGGCCCGGATGGCTGGAGGGGCTGGGCGGGCGGCCCCTCTCCAGGTCAGTGAGCTCATGAACCCTCAGCTGATGAGGCTCCGGTGACCTCGCACCCCCAGACCCCCCCAGGCAGGAGGGGGTTTCTCTGACACTCACTGTGATGACTTGGCCTAACTCCCAGAGGAGGGGCTGGCGCTCCCGGCCCCCCAGCCCAGACTGCGCCCCTGGAGAACCTCGGGAGCCCGCAGCTCCTGAGCGCAGGGCGGGTGTCGCTGCGCTGCCTGTAAGGAGGGTCTCCGGCCCCGCAGAGGCCGCCTCGCCCGCCTCGCCCGCCCGTGACTCCCAGACTCCGCGCCTGCAGGGCCGGAAGCCAGAAACCCTAAACCACACAGTGCCGGCGGCCTCAAATGAGCAGGGCGGTTGGCAAAGCCTGCGGGACACTGCGCAGATTAGCTAGCGCGAGGCAGCCGCGCTCCGCGCCTGCTGAGGAGGCCCTTCCTCCAGGGAGGGCCCCGACGCCGGCTACGAGTCCTTGGCGTTTCCGCGCCCCGGGAGAGCGCCGACGGCTCCGGCGCTTGAATGTGTCCGCGGATTCAAACTGCCGTTTAAATCCCGCTGCTCCCTCTCCAAGGCGCCGGGGGAGTCGCCAGGGAGGGCTCCGCGGTCGCCTCAAACGCAGAAGCCGGGGAGCAGAATGCGCGTGGACTGGGAGGAGCCCGCCCCGCTGCTCTCGGGGGCCCGCTGCTCTCGGGGGCCGGCACACGGGGAGGCAGGCGGGCAGCGTGGCGGCCGGCGGGTGGCCGGCAGACAGGAGCGTGTTAGCGCCCGTCTAATCCGCGTGGGCCCTGGCCCTCGGTAAAGCTTTCCCTCCTGGCTCTTCTGTTTCGATCTTGACTGAATGATGTTCAAAGTCCACGGGAGGAGAGAGGGTTTCACCACCTCGGGACGGCGCGGCAGCTTCCCCGCGGCAGGACACGGGCGCGGGCGCCCCACCACCCGCCCACCCCGCACCGGGGCGCGCACGCAGAGTTGGGTCCGGCCCGCGGCCAGTGAGAGGCGGGTCTGGCCAGGAGGCCGCCGGCTCCCACGGGCCAGCGGAAGGGGCGCAGTTTTCTACATGCCCATTATGGCAGGATAATTACAGAGAATTACCACGGCCCATGGCGCCATATTTAACACAATAAACTGCTAATGTGACTACACTGAGTTATAATAACATGAAAAAATTCCCAAGACAGCATTTGCATTATTTTAAACACAAACCTAACACAATTCGAAACAAATCTACAGTAACCGTTTTCACAGATTCAAACTGGGATTTGTTTCTGGTTGTGCTGGAGAACAGAAATACAAAGCTACACAACTGGAAGCAGCCACGGCCAGTCCCTGAGCCAGAGAAAGGGCGCAGGTGACCGCGGGGGTGGGGGAGGCCTCCTGGGGGAGCCCTGGTGGGCCCCCCCCCCCCCCCCCCCCCCCCCCCCCCCGCTGCCCTGGCCAGCCCGCGGACCTGCGCGTCAGGGTGTCCCCGCCCACCGTGGAGGCCAGGCCGGCTGGTGTTGGCGCCTCAGGTCCCTAACTGCAGAAAGGAAGTGGGACAGAAAATTCCTATAAAGAAAAATCACACAGTTGCCCAGAAAGCGCAGCGAAGCCCAATCAGGGTCCCCACAGACCCGCCCAGCACAGCTCAGGCAGGCTGCTGAAACCCAAAGGGAAAGAGAAAAAAACTGGGGCCTCCCCGGTGGCGCAGCGGTTAAGCGCTGCGCTGTGGAGCTGTCGGCAGCGGCCACGCGAGTTTGACGCCCGGCCAGGGAGAATCCCACATGGCGCAGCAGACCTCTCCTGCCTCGCCCGCTGCTCCCCTCAGCAGTGTATTTCTGATCTGCCTGTTCTGTTCCCCGCTCTGTCTCTGGTGAACCCTCTCGCCGCCCCACGCCTCTGGCCTGTACCCCAGCTTGTATGTTTAAAAAAAAAAAAAAAAGAGAAAAAAACTGGAAAAATAGCAAGAGAAAAATGACATCGAGGGTAAACGTGAATTAGAGTTGGCTTAGTGAGATAGTAAAAGCTGGACGAAATTGGCATGAAGTCATTAAAGGAAAAAGGGTAAAAGAGAGTCAATCCAGAATTTTCCACCCAGAAAAAAAAATCCCTCAAAAAATGTGAGTGAGGGCCTCCCTGGTGGCGCAGCGGTTAAGCGCTGGGCTGTGGAGCTGTCGGCAGCAGCGATGAGAGTTCGACAACCCAGCCGGGGAGAATCCCACATGGTGCGGCAGACCTCTCCTGCCTCGCCCACTGCTCCCCTCAGCAGTGTATTTCTGATCTGCCTGTTCTGCTCCCCGCTCTGTCTCTGGTGAAGCCTCTCACCACTCCACATCTCTGGCCTGTACCCCAGCTGTATGTATAAATAAATAAATCTTTAAAAAAAAAAATGTGAGTGAAAAAAAGGCCTTTTAAATAATTAACAGGCAAGAGAACTCATCATGGAACAAGAATAATGAATAAATAACCCCCAATGAAAAAAGGAAAGAGGGAAGAGAAAGACACAAACAAAAAAAAGCTGATAAAAAATATATAACAAATGCCAAAGTGGTAGGCTTGCAGCAGAATATAGTTAGCTAAAATATAAATATTCTAAATTTCAATTAAAAGGCACAAATTTTTACCCAGTAAGCATCAGGCCAATAATAAGTGGTTATAAGTGACATATATTAAGCATGAAGACACAAGCAGATTGAAAGTAGGATGCAAAGACATGTAATCCAAATTTTGTGCATAAAAAAGTTCATGGCGATATAATAATATCAGACAGCGCAGCTTCAGGGCAGAGAGACGAGGAAAGAAAACAAAGTGAATCAAAGGCCCGTCCCTGAGGAAGGCACACCCCAGCATAGACCCCCAGCGTAGACCCCCAGCGCAGACGTTGTCAACGGCAGGACTTCAAGCACCTGCCGAAAATGAGCGAAACCAAAGGGGAAGGGGGAAGTCAGCTGCTCGACTCGCGCGTCCGTCCTGTGACATGCAGGGGCTGACAGCTGGTCCGAGACCGTGACGTCGGCGGTTGTTTGTGATGCCGGAGAGGAGGGGGAAACGGGAGCTTTCTGAGAAGGTGGGAATATTCTAGACTATGTCCGGCCGCATGAGCAGATGCATTTGTCAGACTCACCGAAGCTCACACCTCTGTGGGCAACAGAGCAGGAGCCGTGCAGAGGCGCGGCCGAGGGCGTCCGCTGGAGCTGCTGTGGGGACCCCCGCCGGGCCCCAGACAGCAGGCGCTGCCCGCTCCGGGGGCCAGAGGGGAAGGCTGGGCGCCCCTGCTTTGCCGTGATCGCCAGTCAAGGTCTGAGGCCCTGGGGCTAGTGCTTCCTCATCTGAATGTGGGGGACACAGCTCAACCCCGAACATGAGGCCTAGGAACCACAGCCCAGTAAGAATCCCGAAAAGGGCCTGGCCGGAGGGAGCAGCCTCGTGAACAGACACTGGGAACAGGCCGCTGGAAAGAAGCCAAACACTTTTGCTTTTATCTGGGTTTTTGTTTTGTTTTCCGATAATTCTGGAAGCTGCCAGGATTTTCGAAAAACCGTCTTAATCCCTCTTATCTTGGCCTGAGTTTTGAAGAAATGGGTGTGCGGGCGGTGGGGGGTGGTTTTGTGGGGATTCGGGGAAACCGTCGGGCTTGCCTGGGCGGTGAGAAGCCTGAGCAGGGCTGAGGGCACACCTTGGCGGCCGCGCCTGACCGCCCAGCCCGTGAGCCGGGGTCGTCGTCCGTCCTGGCTGCCCAGGCGCCCTGACGTGCAGAGAAGGAAGGGGGCGCACCGGGCCGCGTGCCGGGCCCCAAGGCCAAAGGCGGAGGTTCTGGGGTCCTGCGACGCCTTCCGGCTCTTGCCTGGAAAACAGACTCGAGAAGACTTTTCTCTGCTACAGAGTGGGGGGGGGGGGCGGTGGGCAGCGCGGGCGCAGAGGGCAGGCGCAGGGGGGCCTCCGGCTGTGTGTCCACGGCGCAGGCCCTGGGTGCGGTGACCGGCCGCCACACCTGCCGTGTGGCCATCTCACTGCCGACCTAAGTCGGCCCAGGGGTGAGGACAGCGGGCGCCGCTGACGGACACGGGGGAACCCCGCCTTCCGTGGGTGGCCTCCCAGGTGTCCCTGCAGGGCACCGGCCCAAGCCGCACCCCGCCGCCGCGGGGCGCCTCGGCCAGCCTCCCTCCGGGTGCCCCGGGCAGCCTGGGCGTGACCTGCTAAAGGCACAGGGGCAGGACACTCGCGCAGGCCGGCCGGAGAGGCTGGGCAGGGCCTGCAGACTCAGAGAGGCGAAGTTTCGCCAGGACAAGCATCAGTGATGAATAATTAAGTGGCTAATATGATGCTGCTTTGGTGAAAAATGATCATTTCACAACTGACGGAGCTTACACCCGTTCTCTGTTATTACGCGGCACTAAACGAGGGGGAGGCACTAACGAGAAAAACGCTTTCTGATGGCCGAGCGGTCGCGGCTCTGGTGGCGAAAGTCTTTTCAGAACCCACAGTGACCCTGCTGGGGATTTCATGAAAAATCTAAGAGGGGACGTCCAGCCTGGACAAGTGCGGTGTCCAGCCTGCCGCCGAGGGCAGGGGTTCGGACACGCGGGGAAGGCAGCAGGTGTGACCACCCGGCAACGCCACCACCGTGTCCTGGGGTGGACGTCGCCGTCCTGCAAAGGCTGTTTGCATGAGCTTTGGGGTTATTTAAAGCAATTTAACAAATGCATCCACACACAGCTCACCATGAAAAGCGTTATGGCAAGAGTTTTACCCTCCCGCAAGTGGAGCCGCTCCTCAAGGGCCCCGTCACCTGGGCGGG
>PVIJ01012567.1:0-34362 GCA_004024925.1 Scalopus aquaticus
CATCTGAGACTGCACCCCGACATCCACCTATTTGACCATCATCACCATAGAAATGGTGACAAAAATGAAAGGGGGAAGTTGTTGGGGGGAAAAAAGGACATCTGCAACAAACTCCACAGGAAGGCTTATGGACCCCCACCTCAAGCCAGAGAGATCCAAGACCCCTAGGGCTAGGAATCCCAGAATTCCATCATCATCCAGAAGAGAGGATTACTGGAAACTGAGGGGTGGAGTTAAGCAGACATGTTGGCTATATAAGGAGGGCTTTTGACCTTGGGGGTCTCTTGCTTCTCGCTGGGCTACAGCGTGCCTTTGGGGTTTCCAGCTCTTTGGATCTGGTAGGACGTATTTGGAGATTTATCTCTCTCCCTCACTTTCTCTTTTGTCCCTGAGTTATTCATTTTCTTATTTCCCTTCCTTTTGTAAATAAACCCTTTTATTAACCTTTTTGTGAGTGCCTGCAATTGTTCTTATTGTAAGTCCTTTTTAAGCGCACGGGTGAGAGTCCACAGTCAGGCACCCCATTGTATATCGGGGTTGCCCTGTAACAGTGCTACTGCTGTAAAAACTTTGTTTTCTCTGTGAAACCCTGATATCTCATAGGAAGACTTCTCAGCTACCAAAAATGTTTAAATGTGAAAGTAAAGATGACATGAAAGTGTAATACATTCTATACTTCAGGCCCACTGTTTTCAAGGTGTGTGATCATTATCTTGGTTTACATTTACAAATCATGTACTCTGAGATTAATTTGCAGATAGGGTAGATCGAGGTTAGTAGAAGGGGTTTAGAATGAGGAGACCTGTAAGATTTACTCATAAGCCTTTCTGCTTTGGCTTTTGACTTTCTGGAAATGCTTTAGATGGTTTTATTCTTTCAGTTCTTATAGCTGTGGTCAGAGTAAATAGGCTTAGAAATAAGACACATTATTTTCTCCTTTATAAAATACGGAGGCTGGACCGTGTTGCTTCAAGGCTATTTCCAGAGACATGAATCTCTATTCTAAACTCTTATTACTCATTCAGCACTCCACCTTTCTTCTTTCCCAGCCTTGCCTTTTGTTATCTGATTCGCAAGTCAATGTTATGGAAAGTGCTCCATTGTAATGCAAACACCTCAGCTTCAGGTCCTGGCTGATATCAACAACGCAAAGGTGCTTTCTAACCACCTCTGAAAGAAAAATTCCTTTATAAGATGACAAACTTTGCCTTCTTGTTAGCCCAAAATGAAGTTCTTGGAGCAGCATCTGGCTGTGCAGGGTAATCCAATCTATTTTAATGCAAAGATTTTCCAAGAAGGCAGGAAACAGTCAAGGGTAAGGCTTTCTGGCATCTGCTGTTTCGTTTCCAGATGCCTTGTGTTATTTTTATGTTTCTAGGGAACCAGTCCCTCTTTTTTCTCAGAATCGCTTCTCTAGGAACTGGTGAGTGCGGTGGCGCTATGTGAACAGTAGATAAGCAGAGAGCTTGGCTGGGGTGCTCTGTGCTCTGAGCAGCCTTGTCTGGGAGACAGCAAGTTGCCTGTCCACCCCAGGGGCACCCTGGGTGTGATCTGTGGGTGACCGGGCAGTTTCCCTTTGTTCCCTGCATATTACGCAAAGGCAACGCCTGAGTGACAGAGGTATACTTGAAAGAAAAGTTTATTTGCATTTGTCCAGTTTGGCCTTAGTGAAAGGTAAATATGACACGATTGGCTCATCCACACTCCACCAAAACCAGAGAAAGTCAGCCAATCTCAAGGAGACAAAACCAAACCAAACACGAACCTGAGTGAAATGTGAATCTTGCATAAACACTTGAATTTGTGTTTGGGAAAGAGAATACCAGGAAAATCACCCTTCCTTACACTAGCCAGCTGCCTATCTCTGGTAAATTAGTAATCACAGGTTGCCGGGAAATTTCTTGTTATTGTGTGATGAGCAGGTTCCACAGATTTTGTTTTGAAGGGGCAAGCTGTACTTACTAGTAGAGCCAGGTGTTTGTGTGACTTAGGAACACCAACAGTTCTGCTCAGGGACCTTTCTCCTCAGGGCAGGTTAGCCAGGTCTCTCTCCCTCTCAACTTCTGCCTCACAACCATAAGGGTACATCCAAACTGCGCTTTCGAAAAGGAATTTTGCAGAATTAAAAACAAAAAGCAAACAAAAAATAAACCTGCTCTCTAATATAATTTGTATTTTGTATATTCATATCTGTTATTCCTGTTTATAAACTTAGAATGCTAACAATTTATGTTTCTGTGAGAATTGCTCTGCACACCTAAAGATAAAGAGGTCACATGACCCATAGAATGACAGTAACTAGTACTTTGATGATGTCAAGTTCTTGTAGCAGCCAATATAACTCACTGTTACTGAGTTCATGGAATAGAGTAGAGATCATGTAGGTCATTTTCTTTCCTATAGATTATAAGACTCTTTTATAACTTTTCTGATTTTTGAGGCAGTTTATTCCATTGCGGGAGAACGCTATTAGAATTTTATTTCTTCTACTAAGTTGAATTCTCTGTATTTGTCACTCTTGGTTCTTGTTCTCCCTTAAATAAGAAAAGCCCCAAATTATTCTTGTTTATTTATTTTAGTGAATGTGTTATATACTTAAAGAATATAAGAAAGATACATAGCAATGATGATCACATTTTGGGCTACAAATTCTTGCTTTGTGCTTGATAAAACTTCTTTTGAACTGCTTAGAAACAATGGTAAAATTTCCCACTTCAAGGTAGTGCTTGAGCAGTGAGATGTTATATTAGCAATATTTTTTATTTTAAAAATCTCATCGGTGATTTCACACATATCCTAATTCTCTATTAAGGTAGTTTTTAAAGTTTCAGTGTAATGTTTTGTGCTCTAGCTGAAGTTATTAAATAAAGATCAACAAGTTTAAACATATTCTGAAGTGCTCATCTTGAGTTTCATTTTTGCTTTACTTCTGCATTAGTTTCTATTGCTGCTGTAACAAATTACACAAAGTTAGTGGCTTACAAAAACAACCATTTATTATCTCATCATTTCTGTGGGTAAGAAATATGGAAACATTGTGACCTTTATGATTCTGTCTTCAGGCCCTCATAAGGTTGATATGAAGTTATCAGTAGGCCTGTACTTTTATGTGGAGGGCTTTAGAGGGAACTCACTTCCAGGCTCATTGGCAAAACTTTAGTTCCATGTGATTGTAGGACTATGGTACCATTTCCTTGCTAGTTATTAGCCAGGGATCTTCTTCAGTTTGTAGAGGCTGCCCCCTTTCTACACCAGCAATGGTGTGTGGAATTCTGTGCTTTTAACATCTCTGCCTTCCCCTTCTGTTCTTCCTTGTGTGATTACATTGGGTCCACCTGGATAATCCAAGCTTATCTCGGTATTGTCAACTGATTAGTAACCTTAATTACATGGTGAAGTTCCTTTCCCCAGCAGTACCTTGATTGACTAACCAGTAGATGGAAATGGGGGGGCGAGGGAGGGTATTGTTAGAAGTCTGCTTCTGCACCTTTCTAGGTTTTGTTTCCCTTTCATGGTAATAGTCATAATCTATCATTTAAAAGAGATTTTAAACATCTTTTTTTATTTTTTTATTTTTTATTTTTATTTTTTTTTAAAGATTTATTTTTCATTTATACATACAAGCAGGGGTACAGGCCAGAGGTGTGGGGTGGCGAGAGGGTTCACCAGAGACGGAGCGGGGAGCAGAACAGGCAGATCAGAAATACATTGCTGAGGGGAGCAGTGGGCAAGGCCAGAGAGGTCTGCCGCGCCATGTGGGATTCTCCCAGGCCGGGTGTCGAACTCGCGTCACCGCTGCCGACAGCTCCACAGCGCAGCGCTCAACCGCTGCGCCACCGGGGAGGCCCAAGATTTTAAACATCTTAATTCTCAATGTTTTGCAAGATAAAATTATAAAGCCCAGGTTCAATATGGGGAGAAAAGAGCACAAAGGGACTATGGTGATGGTTCACGGGTGAATCGGTGGTGGGTAATCTATGGGGAATACACAATAATGTAAATAATATGAATAAAAATTTAAAAATGAAAAAAAAATTATAAAGCCCAGGTAATATAAAAATTTGCTTATAGGGCCTCCCTGTTGGAACAGGGGTTAAATCTCAGCGTTGTCAAGCTATTGTCAGCTACCGTGGCATGAGTTAAATCCCCAGCCAGAGAACTGACCCGCATGGTGCAGCAGACCTCTCCTGTCTCACCCGCTGCTCCCCTCAGCAGTGTATTTCAGAAGATCCACCTGTTCTGATCCCCACTCTGTCTCTGCTGAATCCTCTCACCTCTCCCCACCCCCCGCACCTCTGGTCTATACCTCAGTCCTTGTATGCATAAATAGAATAAACCTTTCCAAAAAATTGGTTATAAATAATTTTGTTTTAATAAAACAATAAACATTAACCTGTAAGTCTTTTTTTCTAAAACAGTAAACATTCACCTGTAACTCTTTTTTAACTCTGACTTACACATTGCAAAATCTTTTCCAATTTTCTTTTTGTTTTGTTTTTATCATCATAGTAGAATAGCATCAGATAGAAGTCAATGTGTATCAATATTATATATAATAATAATTGCATTTTTTAAAGAATGGTTTTCTTTTGAAATTTGATTTCAGTCTTGCGGAGTTTCAATATTCAAATGGGATTCTATTAGAATCCAATTTTGGATGAGAAATCAGTTTCCCTGACCTGTATGTCACTTAAAATGTCCTTAAATGTGCAGCTTCCTAGTTGTAGGGCACTTGTGAACTCCCTATTCACCCCTTGTGTAGCTGTATGATTCTTATAGCTTGGGGCAGCGTAAGGGCAGGTTTTTATTATGTATCCTAATTTATTATTTATGAATTTTGATTACCATTTGTTGTTACTTAAATTCTAACTTTTTCCTTCAGAAATTTTGACCGGGCAACTGTTTAGAAGTATAGATTATATATGAGAAAATTCTATATAGACACTAAAGCTAGGCCATAAATTAAGCTCTGGTTTTCTTAGCAGCCAAACAAGAGACAATAGGAGAAAAGTAACCATCTATAGAATTTATTACATTCATAAAATGATTGTAAGAAAATTGGGATTTTCCTTTGAACTCATCTGTGATGAAAAGGACATTTGATGTTTTCCTTCTGCTAAGAAGTTAGCTTTAAATTACGATAAAAGTCATAACAACATAATTTTGACAGAAATAAAATAAGGAGAATGACAGAATGGAAAAAGCAGGATTTCTAATATACCTCTCTTTTCCTTGGTCCATGTTCTAATATTCCAGCAAATTCCTCAGTGCACAGAGAAGTCCAGGAAAATTGACCTTTCTGGAAGGTGAAGACTTCTCTGAAGAGCCTATGGGAATAGGAAGTGGAACCAGATCTTTTAAATTTTTATTTTCAGAATGAAAGCCTTTTATTATGAAGATTTTTTCATTTTATAATTTTTATGTAATTTCTAACCCATGAGTCAGTGATGTTTTAAAAGTTTATTTTTAAGTTGATTGTTTGAAATTAAGGGCATATTTTTCCAAAGAAATGATGTTGTTTGTGACCTAGTTCAGACTGTCAATGAAACCAAGTTTCAATGAGATAAAATCTGAATAAATACAGGTCTACAATTATGTATTCAAAACCTTTTAGGCCAGATTTTTTTTTTTAAAGAAGGATAATATTGTGTTTATACAAGTTAGTACATGGCATCTCAGTATGGGCTCAGGTCGACTCCTATAATCAAATACGTTAGTACTTCCACAGTGAAACTAATGAATATTCACTCAGTGGGATAAATAAAAACTATAAATAGCTTCATGTCAGTTCAGGTCAGGTTTTGTCACCAAACGAATTCAGGCTAAATGAGTTCAGGTCAGGTCAGTCTTTGCTGCCAAATGAGTTATAAAAATACTTCTGGTTTTCGGAGCTTTTTGGATCAGATTACTGGATCTCTATTTTGTCACTCACACACACAAACACACACACACACTCATATATATATATTTTGACATAAAAAAGCCATGGGCATTATGAGCCCTAGCTGCAGTGCAATGGCATTTTATGTAAAAATGTATTGAGTTCCACTTAAGGAAGCCAGCAGGCGGTTAATGACCCCCTCCCCCCCCCCCCACCCAGGAGTGGGCTCTTATAAAGCAGGTACTGGTGCAGGTACCAGGAAGAAGCATAAAAGTCGGGAGCCGGAAAGCTGGGATGGGCACTTTTCTCTTCTTCCATCATTCATTTCTCTACTACCTCACTCCCGTTTTAATTTTTCCTTTTAATATTAGGGCAATGGCGTCAGGGTGATATTTCTTCTTCCCTTTCCTCTCCCCCTTTCCTCAAAATTGCCTGCAAATGTAACAGACGGTGCCAGCAACAATATAGCTTTCAAAGGTAGTTAAACATAGGTCTAGATCTTGCCTCTGCTGTGTTTAGCTATGTGATCTAAGATGGATTGCTCAACTTGTAAAATGGAAAAAAAAAAAAACCTGATTTGCTTCCAAGGGTGATTGAGAAGACTTTAGGTTCTGAACACTATGTGACGTTATGTGAAAGTGCCTCACTCGGAATAGGTTTACAATAAATGGTCATATTCTTCAGCATTTTTGTCACCTCTCATACCTTCCAGTAAATCTTTCCTTCGCCCCAAACACTGACCGAGAAGCAGGAAACCAGACTGGAGTAAAGATGTAGCGTACCTGTGAGGGGCGTAGGGGAGGGGCTTCTCAGGTGACAAGAATGGCAGCTCTGATGGAGAAGTGGTCTGCAAAGGCTTGCAGGCTCCAAAAGTGTGGACCTCACTAAGGTATCCAATCCCCCTTTGGGCCTGATACTGACTTTGGTAAACCCAAGGATTTGTAATTTTCTGGAAGAAATAATCTTTAGGTTCTTCTGAGAGCTAGCCTGGAACCAGATCTCTTTGAGACATACCCGAAACTGTTTGCAGCCATCTGGGCTAATATTGCCTCATGAGCCAGCACCTCACAGGAGTAGCAATAAGACTTTCAAGAAGCCACTTAAAAGTTGCATACCTGTTCAAGGTCTTTCACCTGGGCCTTGTTTGGTGGTACCTTACCTCTTCCTGTTAACTGCACTCATTCTTTTTATAATATTAGGTGCTAAATATACACCAGGCACTGTGTGGGGGTATGGTGCTCATGACATAGACACATTTCCTGCTGCTGTGGGATGACAGATACCATGAGGTACTATGTTAGAAAAGAGAATCCAGGTGCTTGGGTGGGTGAGGTCTCCTTGTATTTGCATGATCAGGGAAGGTCTATCCATGGAGGTGACAGTGAAACCAAGATCTGAGAGAATGAGTAGGAGCATACTAGTTAGAAGGGCCCGTGAGTCCAAAGGGCCTAAGATGGGGAGGAACTTTGTGTGTCTGGGAACTGTCAGAACTCACATTGTTGGAACTTCATGAACAAAAAGGAGAGGATCTGGGTGGAGCACAAGGCAGGCTGAGGCCAGACCTTGCTCAGTCTTTTAAGCCCTGGGCTGGAGAATAGGTTTCTTTCAAAGAACAAGAAACCCCTGAAGGTTTTTAAGCAGGGAACAGAAATGGCTTGCAAAAGAGTCATCTGCCTGTTGAGTATCAGGCAATATTAAAACCTGGCAGGGTACTAGTCCCCAGTGGTAATATCCTGTGTTTCCCTTGTTTTTAACTCTAATGTAAATAATTTGAAGTCACTCATCCCTCTATTTTTAAAATTTTCTCTTTAAATCCTATTAACTGTCCTCATCAATGTAGTTTAATGATGAAAGAATGCATGAGCAGTCACCTCTGTAATATTGAGCAATTGTATTAGCTAGTTTTTGCTCCCTGCTATGGATTTTGTCTATCTTCCAACACACTCATCCTTTGCTGCTGGCATTGCTTTCTCTTTTAATCCATTTTCTTCTCCCTCAGTTTTGCATTTGTGACAGATTATTTTTGTATGTTCGTCCTTTTATTTCATGATCTTTGGTCATTCTTTCTTGGCTCTGCTGAACTATAGAACTTGGTTCAGTATAAAAAAACCCAACACAGCTCTTTACTCTTTATATATAATGGGTACTCAGTGAAGTTTTATTCCATGAATGAATAAACTTTTAGGAGCAGGAGCTGCTGGACTTTCGTGATGAACCTAAAGATAAATGCGTTGTGTGCATGCCCTGAAGCAGTCAGCTGTTTAAGCAGGGCCACCTTGAAGCCAGTGTTTGATACAGTTCCCTACTATCGGGAGGTGAGTACAGTGTGGAAAGGAGCTTTGGGAGAATAAACTTGACATCTGGACCTCAGATCCAGCCTTTGTTCAGGCTTTTTAATTAGGTGGACTTTTTGGGGAGAAAGAACTATAGTTTTTATCATTACAGAAAATGGAATCAGAATTTTATTCATGTTAAGAAAAATGATCTGAAACTTGGTAATAAGATAACAAAATGAAGGTATAATCTTTTGAAGTCATAGTATAGCATTGTGTAACAAGGCTTAAAAGTCATCTGATTCTCTAGAAAATGTACCTTTTTTACTTACTGTTTGCTGTGACTTAGTATTCAGAAGCTACTAAAGTTAGAAGTGAATTTATAGAAAATTTTTAGAATGCAAATTATTTCTGGTAGATAAAAATAATAACCCTAAAGTTGATGTTTTACTGCCCTATGTAGTATCACTAATTTTGATGTAATTTAGCAGTCTTATTCCAGTACTCTTTTTTAAAAAAACTTACTCTATCAATTTCTTTGCCATTTTTCTGTTTTCCTCATTAATGAATTATATAAGTACTTGACATTTACTTACTATATATTTGTATACGAATTATATTTCTAACCTTTTAAGGTTATATTTTGGCATTCATCTGTTAGGTTCTTACACATGAATGTACATTCCACTGTTCAAATGACCTATTTGTATTCTACCATGTAATTTCTGAATAGAAACATCATAAATGTCACAATAAGGGGAATGATGGTATATGCAGACTTATAGGAAAACCTTTACTTTAAGAGGTTTTCTGAGGGCACCTGTTCCTGTACAAATTCAATAAAAACAGTCTTAATGAATTATAGGCCAATCTCAGGTACAGCTTTCACTGAACTTATATGGGAATGGACCTGTATTTACTCTTTCTTGTATGATGGCAAAAATAGTAAGTTGTGGCCTCCCCGGTGGCGCAGCGGTTAAGCGCTGCGCTGTGGAGCTGTTGGCAGCAGCGACACGGGTTCGACGCCCAGCCGGGGAGAATCCCACATGGCGCGGCAGACCTCTCCTGCCTTGCCCGCTGCTCCTCTCAGCAGTGTATTTCTGATCTGCCTGTTCTTCTACCCACTCCGTCTCTGGTGAACCTTCTCGCCGCCCCACACCTCTGACCTGTACCCCAGCCTGTATGTATAAATAAAAAATAAATCTTAAAAAAAAAATAGTAAGTTGCTTTTTTTTTTTTTTGCTAAAAAAAAAATAACATAATTATAGGAAAAGGTAGATTCTGAAATGTTTACCATAAAGCATCACTAGACCAATAACATAGGAAGTCAGTAAGTGCAGGTCACAAAAATCTCACTAACTGCACTTGAGAGTTCAGCACAAATGATGTTTATTTCCTCAGAAATACTCCCACCTACTTCTCACCAGCTGATGCTGTGTTTAGAACCACTTGGTTTCTACTGGAAGTTCACTTCAAAGAAACTACTAACCAAAAGCTACATTAGTATAGGTTCTCCATTAAAAACTGTTAAGGAAAGGAAGATTAATACTGTATTTGAACAGATGACACATTAAAGAGAAATTAAGGCTGTAAAGCATTCATTTAATACCTTTTGGTAAATTGTTAACTTTTGGATCACTGCTCAAGGAATCCTAGTACTGACGTCAATTATGGCTTTATTATATTCTTGGCATACTTAGCTCAAAATCCTTATCTTTGATCCTCTTAGGATCGCTCTGGAATTTGAATATATTCTTTTCAGAGATTTATTCTTTAACAATGGTTTTTCATACTGTAGTATGCTGGTTTGCTAGGGATGATTTCTGTTTTATGCAACTGTTTTCTTAACACTGTACTTATTGGGGCTCCTTTTTACTCTCACAAGTATCCCTATTTATGTGATAAATTTTACGGTCATCCTACTATAACCTAGCTGGATGTGGTTAGGACTCATTAACCCAAATCTCAACTGCCTTCTTTGACATCTGTATGACCCTCTTTTTTTCTTTGCTATCTTTGCTACCTAAGAGAGAGGGAGGGAAGGATGAGTGTGTGTGTGGGGAGAGAGAGAGAGAGAGAGAGAGAGAGAAAATCGACATATGAGGATGTTTTCCCAAACAATTCTACTGTGATTTTGCCTTTTTACAAAGAACAGGATCATTTATTTTTTCATACATTATAATAACCTGTTTGGGTTTCTACATGGGTTTCTTGAATGTTCTCACAGCATGGAGGCTAGCTTCCCCTAGAGCAAACAACCCTACAGAGCAAGGTGGAAGCCACAAATGTCTTTTGTAACTCAGTCAAGGGAGTGAGGTTCCATATTCAGTAATACCCTTATTGGTTGCAAAGGTCATCCTGGGTGGGGTGGGAGGGCCAACAGGGGTGTGGAAGAATCCCTGGGTCATTTTGCAAACTGGCTATCACCAAAGAACTAACATAATTTAAAACAAACACTTTTTTTAAGTCTTAGCATTTTAAAACCCAAAACTAAGATTCTTTTACCCAGACCTTTTAAAAAGAATACTCATATCTAGTTGCTTTTCCATGATAACAGAATATTTTTGTATTTGCACAAAAACTACAGTTACTGTTAATCTTCGGGCACAGACTGAATTCAGAATTTCTATCTAAAATGTGTGGCAACCAAGCAGCAGCTTCTAAATATGTGACATGGGTAAGCTGAGTGCACACTGGCTTCTGATTCTGAAGACAGTGAGGAGGTGGAAAATAGGAAATATCAGTGCCTCTTGAGATAGAGGGGCAGGCAAGCCACTCACTATGGTGTACTTGAGGAACCCTTGAAAGCATCTTTACTTGCTAAGTGTGGGCCAAGACCATTCTGCTGGGTCCTCATTCCCTCTGAACTCCGGGGGGAGGGTAAAGTAGGGCTTCGTTGGAGGTTTTCAGCCAGTTTGCCAAAATACAGTTATCATTAAACATGGACTGGTGATCGTCCAGCTAACTCATAATGTGGAGCCCTTTGGATCAATTTATGAGGTTAGTAGTAGCTGTAGTTTTTAGGCAAATACAAAAATAGTCTATCTATTTAGGCTTGGTATGGATGTTAATATTAAAGGCAGGTGTTACTTATTAAAGGAATAATTATGTTCATGCTTTTTCAGATTGTGGTAGTGATATTGAAGAATTTTGGTATCTTGTTTTGCCAACAACTGAGACCATAGCCCCAATTAAATCTTCAGGAGAAATAGATGGGTCAAATGAGCAGGGTGTGTTTACTCTGTGAGACCTGGTGATTAGTGGTTTTGCAGATGTGAGACACTTAGATACATACTTTTGTTTATCTGAGCAAAGGATATTTCCAGCCAGTTAGGACAAAGGCTGTATCTCACTGTAAAATGCATATAGCTCCTGAGTGTTGCCTTATCCCTCACAAAGGAGTAGCGGGCTTTGAGGCCACAGGTCAGAGGAGTATGGCATCTCTGTGCAGGCTTGTATCCCCTTCTGATCTGGAGATTTCATCATTTGTGTCTTAGCTTTATCCTGTACCCTACACAACAACAAAACTACCCTGTGATAGTCACCTCAGTCAGACCTGGTTTCAGGTCCAGATGCTGGTTATCTAACAGTACACAAAGCCCAACACATAGGCTTACAAAGAAGATGGGAATTTTCAGTGCAGAATACCTGACCTTGGTGTTCTGCTTCCTTTAGCTTTAATTCATTGGAACCCTAGTCAGACAGTTTAGGAGCCTAAATGCATTAGGTTCATGGCCAGTGCTTTAACATTGTCAGACTGTTTCTTGAGTGGCATTTATCAACCTTTTAGTTTGCTCTGCAGGGCCCTCTATTTCTGCCCTTAATAACCCATTTTCTGATGCTAATCTTTTGATACACAGTGAATAATATTGTTTTTGAAAAAGACAGACCAACATGTGATTATGTTAAGAATTAAGGTACAGATAGAGTTAGTGGAAATTATTCTGCTTTTTAGGTAGATGAACTATTAGATATGGGTCATGTTCTAAACCCAATTAATTCTGTCACTAGAATAAAAGAAGCAGTGAAGTTAAAGAAATCACAATAAGCTTATATTGTATATTGAGCATAGTTTAAAATTGTCAGTCTTTCTCACCCCCATCATTCTTGATTCCCATTACCTTGTGCTTTTTTAAACACTAATCACTGCCTAAAAGACTAAACTATTTGTGTACTTTAGTGTTTACCCCTCCATATGCAAGAAAAGTTCTATAAGATCAAGTATTTTTCTTTTGTTTGCTGATAGATCTCAAGTGCCTATTTTAGTACACATAATAAGTGTTCAATAAATACTTGTTAATGAATGTTGGGAATGACTCTCCATATGTTCCCTGCTGTTAAGAGTAGTTGAACCATTATCCAGTTAGTATTCCTGTTCCTGGGAAAGCATCCTCCCTAAAAGGAGTATAACTACTATTATAAGGCATATGCACTTTCTCCGGCCCTGGTGAATTGGGCCACACCATGTGGAAACCACATGGGCCCCTCTGGATTAAAACCTGTCTAACATACACCAGTCTTGCTCCTTGAGGACCTACATGGTGAGAGAGGCAGATGAGAGCCGGTATCCCAAAGGACTAAAGCAGAGCTGGTGTAAACTTCTTATTCCAGGACTTTCCTTCTTTACTGCTGTATCCTCAGCATCTGAAACATGGTCTCTCATGTAACATATGTTCAGTAAATGTTTATTATTATTTTTTAATTGTATAATTTTTAATTGAGGTAACACTGGCTTCCTACATTGTATATGATTCAGAGGTATAGGGTCACACGTCTTCGGATATCATATTTTCACACCACACCCACCACTAAGGCACCCATAAATATGTTTTGAGTGAAGAAGGGCAAAATTCTTCCAAGCAGTGGGTCAGCCTCTGTGTCCAGGAGTAGAAAAAGAAGGAGCAATCCAAAGAGGAAATGTGTCCAGTGAGGAAAAGCTGATGAAAATATGCCTGTGGGCACAAAACCGTAAACTGCTTGTCAGTTATCCCTGGAACTTCCAAGTAATGAGGACACCAAGCCCCTTAGCCTTCATCCTTACTCTGCAGCCCGCCTCCTGGCACATCTGCAGGTGGGAAGCCTTGAGCGCCCTCTTGAGGTTGAATATGCCACTGACAAATGATTCAATTTGAACAGAATATTTCTCTGTCAGTCAATATATTTTGTGACTTTATTATTGGCAGGAGGAATTTTTCATCCAAGGGGTGAAAGAACTGTAACCTTTTAAACAACATCACTTAAAAATTTTCAACCTTTTTGTTGGATCGTTGACTAAAACATATTGTATATTTCCATGTCTTCTTAATAAAGTATTTGGAATCACATCTAATGTTTTCCTATTATTTCAGAATTATTTTGAAGACATACCATACTCAGTAATACACATAGGGTCTATCCAAGGTGGAGGTTTTCTGTTACTCTGATCACCATGTATTGTTTCATTTTTTGAACCCTTATACCTGTTTTTCAGAGTTTTGTTGTCTCCCCTATGATAGGCTATTAGTGTTCATTTTCTAATGCTGCCACATGCCTACGCTAAGAACTCCCGGCATCCAACAATATAGTCTCTCTAGTTATATGTAGGAAAGTAGATGACCAAGTTTAGTAGATTTGTCTGCTAAAATATGAGGAAACTATCATGTATAGACTTGGTAACATCTGAGAGTCCCCTTCCTCATTTCCCCCACCTCTGATTTTTCTTAGCAGAGCTCTAGTTGGACTCATCAGCTGTGTGGCTTCTGGATAAGTGAGGTGTTAATGAGTCTTAAAATTTATCTGTTCCAAATTTTAAAAGTAGCAGGATATCACTACTAAAGATGTAGTAACTCAGGGACCACTTTCTTTGTCCCTTTTCATGAGAGCTTGAGAAGGAGAAAGCAGTAGATGTTATTCATTTAGTCTCTTTGTTTCTGTCCGGAGAAGGATAAGAAAGAGGAGAAAGAGAAATGGAAACTGCACGGGAATGCGATGTTCTGGTAGATAGTTTCAAAAGAATCTCTGGCTTTGGAGTGGAAAAATGGATTGGAGAGAAAGCCAGACAAGAGGCTGTGGCAGTTATCTAAGTGAGGAGCGACAATGATTTGAACGCGTGTGGAAGTGGTGCCGTGGAAAGGGCAGTCAGACTCAAGTGTGTGTTAGAGGTGAATTTCCCAAGGCTGGGTGTTGGGCCTTTGTAGATAATATGGTGCATCACTCTTGCTATTAGAGTTCAGTAATCTGTGTTCACACCCTAAGTATAGTTTTGCTAAGGAATTTAAACATATCAGTTAATCCTCACTGCTTTTATTACATGATTGGATTTGTTCCAAAAGTTACATTACCAATTATAGAATGAAAACTATGTGGACAGGCAACCCAAATGTTTTTCTGAAGATTTATCAAAACATGGTTAGTGGTGAATATGAAATTTTTTCCCCCTGCTATTCTTATTATATAATTTATCAAACAATGATAACACTGGTCAACATTGAGATTGTTACTGACTTAAAAAGGCCCTAATCTGTAGTATCTTGGTGTGCTGAACATGAATATAACCCTGAAAATTTTTTTTGTCTTTTTTTTAATTGTTATTTTTATTTATGTCTTTTACATTACTGTGTATTCTCCTTAGGTTTCCCACCACCAATTCACCCGTGAACTGTCACCATAGTCCCCTTTGCTCCTCTCTCCCCTGTTCTGAGCTGCAATCCTCCCTGCTCTCTCGCTGATTGTTCCTCTTGTGTTTGGTTCTCCTATATTCCTGTTTTAAGTGAGACCATTCGATATTTTTCTTTTTCCTTTTGGCTTAGTTCGCTGAGCTTGATCCCTTCTAGTTCCATCCATGTTGCTGTGAATTGCATAAAGTTTATCTTTTTTGAGTGCTGAATAGTATTCCATTGTGTATATGTACCACATTTTCTTTATCCACTCATCTATTTTTGGGCATTTGGGTTGTTTCCATACCTTTGCTATTGTAAATAGTACCGCAATAAACATACAGGTGCATGTATCCTTTTGGATTAGTGTTTTTTTTTTTTTTGTCTTTGGGTAGATTCCCAAAAGTGGTATTGCTGAGTTGTATGGAAGCTCCATTTTCATCAGTTTGAGGAAATGCCAAACGGCTTCCCATAGTGGTTGGACCAATTTGCATTCCCACCAGCAGTGTAGAAGAGTTCCTTTTTCTCCACAGCCTCGCCAGCGTTTGTTGTTGCCTGTTTTTTTAATGTGCGCCATCCTCACAGGTGTGAGGTGGTATCTCATTGTGGTTTTGATTTGCATTTCCCTGATTATGAGGGATGTTGAGCATTTTTTCATATGCCTATTGGCCATTTGCATTTCTTCTTTGGAGAAGTGTCTTTTAAGCTCTCTGCCTACTTTTTGACTGGATTTTTGTTTTGTTTTTGTTGAGTTGTGTGAACTCCTTGTAGATTTTAGTTATCAGTCCTTTATCAGTTGTATTGTGTGCAAAGATTTTCTCCCAATTAGTAGGGTGTATGTTTGTTTTGGTTATTGTCTCTTTTGCTATACGGAAGCTTTTGAGTCTGATGTAGTCCCAGCTGTTTATCTTTTACTTTTCTTCCTTCCCTTTTTAGGATGTGTCTTTAAAGATTTTGCTGAGATGTATGTCATGTAGAGTTTTGCCTATATTTTCTTCTATAACTTTTCTTAACCCTGAAAATTTTTTATTAGCTCTCATTTTGAAGATATTTCATATAATTCATTTTATATGTTTCACCGTGTAAATTTATCCAGTAGGACTGCAACAACATCCTAAATCAGCCTAGAATATGTAATATTGCATCGCATTGCATAATACCATCATGAACAAATCATTCAGAGTTGATGGCATCATTTTCTGATGCAATGCAATACTACTGTCAGGCGGCTGCTGAAGTAAGCGACGTCAGCAGTGCACTCTAGAAAGCCCTGTCGGAAAGGTTGAGCATTGAAAATATTTCAGAGTTTGTGCAAAACAGTTTAAGCTACTGTTCCATAGAACTGTTATGATTTTATCCATTTAGGCACAATGCAGAACAGTAATGCCTCGAAAGTGTGTTACTAGCGTGGACATTTCTGCTCTATTTGTGGGGAAGTGACATTTGCCAAGCGGAAGAAAAGTATCACTTCTCAAGTGAAGAAGGCTTATCATCTTGACTTCGGATGCAAGGTTGGTAACCAAGACAAGCCTTGGGCCCTGCATATATGCTGTGCTACGTGTACAACACAGCTTCCACAGTGGTTAAATGGCAAAAGGCCATCAGTGTTGTTTGCAGTACCCATGGTGTGGAGAGAGCCAAGCAACCACATAAAAGACTTACTTCTGCTTGGTTCCTCCTCTTTCCGGTGGAATAACGAAGCAAAAGAAGTCGAGAATAGTCTACCCAAACATTCCATCTGCATTGAGACCAGCTCCACATGGTGAGGAGCTTCCTATTCCAGAACCTCCAGCAGAATATTCTCTTGATTCATCTGATGAGGAAAAGGGAGAGCCGACCTGTTCTTCTCCTGTTCCATCAGCATGCAGTGATCCAGATTTTCACTGTGGTGCATCATCAACCCCACACATACTAACACAGGAAGAACTAAATGACCTGGTTCGTGATTTGGACTTATCCAAGAACAAGGCAGAATTTCTAGGATCAAGAGTCCAACAATGGAATCTTCTAGAAGAAGATGTCACAATTACTTTATATAGAAAGCGCCACCAGCAGTTGGAGCCTTTCTTCACAAAGAAAGTACTCTGGTATTCTGTTCCGACATTGAGGGCCTCATGAATGTCTTAGAAATCACTCATTAACCACAAGAATGGAGACTATTTCTAGACTCTTCAAAACTGAGTCTTAAGGCTGTGCTTTTACATAACGGAAACTGTCTTCCATCTATTCCAGTAGCGCATGCTGTCCGCATGAAAGAGACATATGATAACTTAAAGTAGCTCCTGAATTCTGCTGAGTATGACAAGTACAGCTGGCATGTCTGTGGTGATTTGAAGCTAGTTGCCCTTTTAATGGGACTGCAGCAGGGATATACAAAATACCTGTTTTTCTGATGTGAGTGGGATAGCCAAGCAAGTGAATTGCACTACTTGCGGAAGGAATGGACTCACAGACAAAATGTAGCAGTTGAAGAGAAGAATATCCAGCACCCATCTCTGGTTGAGGCTCACAAAATCCTGCTACCACCCCTTCACAGCAAACTAGGTTTGATGAAGAATTTGGTGAAAGTCATGGACCGGACCTCGCCAGCTTTCTGATACCTGCGTGAAAAATTTCCTTGACTCAGCGAACCAAAGATTAAAGAGGGAGTTTTTGTGGGTCCTCAGATTCGAGAGCTCTTCAAAGATGACTGGTTCAACAGCTTGCTACAGGGTGATGCGAAACAAGCATGGAATGCTTTTCTCCTCGTGTCTACAAACTTTCTTGGGAATGCTAGAGCAGAAAACTACAAGGAACTAGTAGAAGACATGCTGATGCAGTATCAGACACTTGGCTGCAGTATGTCTCTAAAGATCCACTTCCTTCATTCCCATCTGGATTTCTTCCCTGAAAACTGTGGTATGGTTAGTGATGAACATGGAGAACGTTTTCATCAAGATATCGCATCAATGGAGCAAAGATACCTTGGAAAATGGTCCACTACAATGCTGGCTGACTACTACTGGACACTCCCCAGAGATGCTTCTGAACAACTGTACAAGAGACAAGCAAAAAAATCTAAGAAGTAGTCTATGACTTGATTTTTGACAGGTATTAACCATAGCCCTATTACTATTGGCGTGCATTTCATGATGTAAACATCAATTTATTGCAGATTACAAAAAAAACTAGAGCCAAAATTAGAATTTGACTGTCATATTTGTGTTGAGCACATACAAATTGATAAGAAATGACTAATTTTGTTTCAGTAACATGACTTTTTAAAAAATTTGTTGACCAGTGTAACTGGCGGGTTCTTTAGAAACTCTACAACTTTTAAGGTAATATATACACTTCTCCAAATCAATAACTAAATAATTCTCACAGCAAAAAAGAAATATAATTTACAATTTGATCATTTCTCTTAAGTTTTTTTCTGGTTCTTTATAGTTCAGACAGCTTTGAATAAAATAAGATCATCTCAGTTTTTCAGTTTTTGATCATAGTTTTACATTTGGCATTATTCAAATTGTTTGGCTTTTAGTATGATTTACATAAACATTTTAATTTTAGATTTAATAGATTTTCATCTAATGCCACTTTGTGTTGATTTATATTTGAAGACTTCATTAAGATCCTAGGGGTATACAATTTAACCATATCATATTATTTTACTATAAGAAAGAACAATATGGAATCTTGAAGCTAGTACTGTTCACGCTAAATCTTATGAAATCGAGTAAATTCTCATGATCATTTTGCAGCCATCATTTGTTATGCTTTTGTAGTACCTTGTTTCTTCTGAACTATCCTTAACAGGTTTCCAGGAATTCAAGGGCTAAGAAACATTTTACTGGGAATGTACAAAGCATTTAATTTTGTGGGAGTATAGAGTGTTGCTTTTTAAATGTTGAGGACCAGCAACATGGAGAAGCATATTGTTATACAACATGCTATGTTATAAATATGTTTACTTTTATTGCACATGATGTAACCAGAATGGAAAAAAACCACAGAGCTAATCATTGTTGATAAAATCTTGCTTCGGTGGGGGGGGGGTGCTTCATGGGGAATGAGGAGTTATGGCAGAAGAAGAGGAAAGATCTGTTACCAATTATAGTAAAATTATTATACTTAAAAAGACTTCACAGATGAATAAAAATCTTTCACCTCGCTTTCCTGAAAACTTATAAATTTCTTCCATCTTTCTTTACTTCCATCTTGATGGGTTGCGGGGGGGTCCTCTTGGGTCCTTTAGATGAAAAACTAACTCTATTATTTTGCTCTCGGAAGCATTTCATCTTTCATTTTAATCACCAGAGAATACTATTTGGCTATTTTGAAATCATCTCTGTTTTCAACTTAGCTTGCACTTTGCCCATTGAGATCCTTGCCCCATTTCATTCTTTTCCTTTGCCCCACTGCTCCTCCTTTACCCCCATCGCTTTTCCTGTAGTCAAGGAAGGAACTTGTTAACCATGACTTGTTAACAACAACTTGTTAACAATAAATGAACTTGTTAACAATGACTTTTCTCCTTTATGAACTGACCAAAAAACCTCTTTGGTTCAATACTTCAGCAGATACCCTGCCTTAGCCCAATCCCAGAAAAACAAGCAACAGGAAATACACGAAAACACATTGCTCAACTCAACAGATAGACATAAGTGGCCAAAGGAAAAGGCGAAAACAACAAAAACTGTTCATTTGATTTCCAGGAATGGAAAGTATCCGTAGTCTACTGTTTTCAACATAAACTTTGATCTGTAGCTGACCACTGACCACCTTCCCAGTTATTCCATTGGATGCAGAGTCGTGGCAGCTCCCTTGTTGGGTTTTCAAGGTCAGTCTGCTAACGGTAGATAAATGGGCTAACTCAGCCCCAAGAGAAATGGAGCATAGCAGTCACTTATCAGTCTGAGCCCAAGGTAAAAACTGCACAAAGGTTTGGGGTAGATGTTCAGTTGAAATGGAAAGCAGGGAAAACAGAAATGTTGGCCAAAAGGATTGCAATAATCTGTGATATTAATCAATTATAAAGGAAGTTTCTTTAATATTCATGGTCCCTATAGAGTCACTCCTTTCTTCCTGCCTTCTTTTTTTCTTTCTTTCTTATGATTTCCTCCCCCCACCCCTCTCCTTTGTTTTCTCTTTCCCATCCTTGTTTCCTCTCTCCTGATCTTCCTTACTCTTATTCTCTTTTGAGGTTAATATGGTGCTGTGGTGAAAACAAAGATGATTAAGAATAAATCTGACTTGGTCGACAAATCCACACACATATAACTATGATACAAATTACTCTATAGAGAAGCAGAAAGCAAATTCTATGGGGTTCTGAGAAAACTGACTTCATCTGCTTGTGGAGACTAAGAATTAGACATGACTTTTTGCACTCATTTGTAATTCATTCTCTCACTGGCCTCCACTTGCCAGTCACTCTGCCAGGAGCTAAGGAGTCAGTTTAACGATGGTGTAAAGAGTAAAGGGGCAGGCTACCTCTCCTGTGTAATCTGGGGAGGTTCCTTGAGCAGGCTGATTCAGGAGACATCTGAAGAATGAGAGGAAACCAGTCCTGGGGAGAACCAAGAGAAGAACTAAGAGGAGTGGGCCTCTCTGCAGAACTGTCGGGGGATCAGGAGAACTGGTGTGAGCATGGTAGAAGTGTCCAGCGTATGATCCAAGAGAGAGGTGAGCCTGGAACCTGAGGAGTTGGGATTGTATTCTAGGTGCAGTGGGGAGTGCTCTCTGGGATTTTATTTTCTCAAGTACAATCCGATGTATGGAGAATACATTTCAGGGAGCCAGAGGGAAGCTGGGGACATGACAAACTCTTATAGTACAGGGGAAGATGGAGCATTGGGAAGTTAGGTATTAGGAAGTCTCTGATAAACATGGTGACATGTGGCTTTCAGGACTGATCGGAGTCTTGACAAATAGTTGGAGAGAAGGGAATTTCTAGAACAAGAAACAGGACCATCATGGTAGGGTGGGTGAGAGGCATGAGACAAATTTGGAAAGGGGTAAACCCGCTCATTTTGTCTGGGGGGGAGGGTGTGTGTAGGGAGGAGAATATACGTTTCTGATTGATAATGTAAGGTCTTGGACGCCAGGCCACATTTTTTAAGAGTTTGGCTAATATATGTAGAAGTTAATTTTTGTTTTATTTAGGTATGTTTTCTTTGCTTTGAGAGAACTTAGCTCTTAGGCTTTTTGTTTGTTTTTTGTAGAAAAGTGGACTATAATAGATTGTTTAAGAAATCAAGATGTCCGAGGTATTAGGCTCTTTCTAGTCTCTGGCATTTTATATTTGCTACCCACAATATGCCAGACCAGAGCCAGGATCTGTAATGGTGGCCACTTGGTAGGAAGTTCCATTGAAAGGGTCATGTCTTCATTCATTCTTTTATTCATTTACTCATTTGATAGACATCCACTTAGCACCAGCACTCTTGTGGGCACGTTTAACCTGGAGAGTGTAAGTGGGCTCTCTGCTCTCCATATGCCCCTGCTGTTTTCAGCCATTTTCTTCAAGTGACAATTTAGGGGTAGTATGCTCAGTGGTAGGCAACTCTCCCCAAGGTCAGAAAGGCGTCCCTGGTGAAGGGCATTTAAGCTAAAACCTAAATGATGTTTAAGGGAAAGATTGGTCAGACAGATGTACCTGTGATTCGAGAACTGTAAGGCAGGCAGGAGCTTGGGGCCTGTCAGAAAGGGAGAGAAGGCTGTTGTGGTGAATGAGGTGAGAGGTGGCAGGAGATTAAACTAGACAGGTCAGCAGTGTTCTTAGTCCTGGCCGCACACTGCAGCCCTCTGGCAGCCCAGGCCGCTCTTCTTAGCAGTTAAGTCAGCGGTGGGACCTGGACCTCATATGTTTATAAACTCTCTAATGTGAGTTTGGATGTATTCCAAGGGCACTGGGAAGCTTTTGAAGGGGAGCGCTGTATCAGATCGTCATTCTTAAAAAGACCGACCACTTTGGGGCTATTTATAGGAGGTTAAGCAGAAGAAAGATAAGGGGTGTCATCAGGAAAACCAGTCGGGAAGTTCCGTTGAGGTCTGGGCAAGAAATGATGGGAGCTTAAACTAAGGTCACAGTGGTTACTTGTAGTAAGTGGGGAGTGCGGCTCCTAGAGAAATTGAGGCTAACTCCTAAAAGTTGAGTGGGCTGAATGACCTTTAGTTGAGCTAGGGACAACAGAAGGAAAGGCACATTTGGTGCAGGGAGAGGAGAAGGGAACTCACTAACCTGGAGCAAGTCCCCTGGCAAACTCAAGCCACTCCTGTAAGACACAGCTCATATGGCACCCTTGACTTCCTGTAAACCTTTACCTCTATTAGAGTGTGCATACATTGTATTGCCTAGTATGAAGATCCTTATTTTTAGCAAAATTCACTGTGTGACCAAATGCGTCTTATGAACACTTTTCATTTTGTTATGAACAAGAATGGAGGGAAAATTCTCAATAATTTTTTTTCGATTTTAATTTTCTGTTGCTTGACATGCTTTGGGCCCTCCTGCTGCTTTTCAGAAGAACATTACCTTCACGTTCCTATAAAGGAGGGGCAGATGAATACTCTGAATTTAGAAAATTGCAGTGTCTTTTTTCTTACCTTCTTCTGTGCTTTTGATCTTCCCAGCATTGAAGGAAGCCTTCTCCTTCTCAAAAAAAAATGAAACAAAGATCCAACTCAGCAGATGTAAAAACCCCATAAGTTTAAAATAAATTGGAAAGGTTAATAACTTGAAATATTTTTTTGAGATCAAGAAAGAATTCATTATCTTTCGTGTGACTGTCTGCCCCTCCAGATTCCATCAGGATCTAGTCTGAGCAAAAATAACCTGCAGATGTGATCAACTGCCACTTCTACTCTTTGGATTAATCAGTAACTATCGCCTCTGTATCTGGGGTAGGGCTGTGGGCAATAAAGGATCAGAAGGCTTGTTCCTTGCCTTTAAGGGACAAGATGCCTGATTTTCTTGAACCAGTTAGCAATTACCTTCGCCACTCCTGTAATATTGGGAGATAAATTATGGAGATGAGAGCAGTGGACATTCAGAGAAAGGGGAGATCAGATAGGAAAAGCCGGGTGGTCAATAAGGGTGTATGGGCCATTTGCTTTGGCTCTCAATTATTAGGTGGAAGTGAGCTGGCCCTTGAATGATATCATAGCACCCATAGCTATTGGAATATACATTTTTTACTTAATGTTATGTGTTAATATTTAAATTTTTACTTATTTTGAACTGCTGATATATGCCAAGCTAAAAATGCTGACCGGCTCCTTTCTACTGCTGAGCCCTCTCCTTAGCTTCTCTCCAGAGGTAGCTCTGTGACTCATTTCTTACAGTCCCTTCTAGATATAACAATGCTTTCCCACATACAGAGCTTTTATTATTTTAATTGATTAAACATTTCACTTTTAAAATGGATTCCTTTCCAAGTGCTAAAATAGTAAAGAATATAAAACCTGAAAAAAATAAATAAATGAAACCCAGCGCTCAAACAAATTCCTTCCTGTTGGGAGAACACAGTTGTGCTGGTCTAGTTTTTTTGATGATAAGTAACACATGAGTGAGATTTACTTTCCCTGGGATGTTTGCACCCATAGCTATTAGACTACCAGTAGCTAAGAAACAGGCAACCATGAACCTTCATCTGCCTAGAAAATGTTAATAATATTATCTAGAACAATGGGTTGAAACTTCAGGATTATTTCCTGTATTTCTGTAACAACTCTACAAGGTCTACCTCTTCCTCCTTTTATAGATGAGGAAGCAGAGACTCAGACTAAGTACACTTGTCTTAGGCCGTATAGCACATGGGAAGTGCAGTCCAACTTTGATTTCTAAACTTGACTTCTTACTATGCTATCACACTACCTCTCTGGATTGCAAGGGCTTGGTACTATAACTCTGAAATCACCGCTGCCATGTTTTCTTCTGTGGCTTTAACTTCTAAGACATTGATGTGAACTTGTGGTGACTCAAGAGAAAGAAATGAGCAGAAGCTTTCTTCTCTGAAAAAAAAATCTGCTGACAGGAAAAGAACAAATTTACAGCTCAGTTATAGGGGTTGTAAGTCAAAGTAGTGTGTGTGTGTGTTTTTCTTTTAGATGTGGATAAATTGCCTCCCTCATTTTGAGTTTTTGAACCTGAAATGATGAGCATCTCATGAATAACAAATAATGTACTTCTAATCCTAATTAGCATTTTTCTAGTTTAGCAATTTCAAGTTTAGAAAATCTTTCATTTTTGTCCAGCATCTCCTCTGAATAAATTATTCACTTTTAAAGGCAATTAAAAAAAATAGGTAGACATCGTCTTCATCTTGCCTTTTTGCACAGGCAGAATTTTTATCAGTGCGCCTATATGTAACTGTGCTCCCACAATGCCCAGACCCTGTGGCAGAAGGGGGCCCCTTGCTCCCCACCAGCATCTCAGTGATGACACGTGTGTCACTATGATGTCAGGGTGAGGAATTACAATCTGAGGCTGGGGAGAGAGCTTCCAGTTAGCAGAGAGACAAAAAGCCGAGCAGTATGTATCTGGCCAATGACCATAGACTTGTAGGTTTGAATCCACGCTCTTCTACTTACTGGTCACAGGACCTTGGGAAGAGAATAGAATATTTACCTCAAAGCTTTAAACTAATTGAATATAAAGCAGCTAGGACAGTGTTCAGTCCGAAGCAAATACACTCTTGGCTGTCTTTTATTATGTTTTTAGTCCCAGCCCGCTGTCTCATTCCCCCTTCCTACTTTCTTGGTGCCTGGAATATGGAGTCTCTGCGGCGCCCATCTGGGAAGTGACTTTGACTCTAAGCCACTGAGGTACTCACCAGTGTCAGCTGTCATAACTGACTCGTCACTCTCTTGTTAAGCCACAGAAATGAACCCCATTTCTTTAGGTTTTTTTGTGATTCCTACAGCCCAGAAGGAGAGAAAGTGTGACCAGTTCAGGGAATGTCTGTGCAGTATGCTCAGTAGGCAGTGTGTGAAGGGCCAGCCAGGCTCACAGATGGCACTGGAGCCATTTGCATGACTCAGATTTTGAAGGGTCTTGTAAGCCACAGTGTGGAGTTGAGGCTTCTTTTCCCTGGGAGTTATTTTAATCAGGACATCAGACATGATCAGGGTTTGGGCTTAAGGAAGATCATCTTGCTGCTCTGTGAACAGTGGACTGGAAGTGACAGGTCTGGAAGCAGGGAGATTGTTTGGAGGCTCTGATGGTAATTCCAGCAAGTGGTAGTCATGGAAGGGAGAACAGGGAAATGAGAAAATTCTAGATATGTTTAGGGAAGGACAAGATGGGGCTTGATGTAGAGGAAGAGGGAGTTACTGGTTTTCTGTTTTGCTTAAATGAAGGCTTTAACAAATAATGATAGCAATAATAACGATGCTTTATATTTGCATAGCACTGTCTAGTTTACACTGTTCTTTAAAGTGCATAGTTCATTTAACCCTCTGTGATGAAGGCAGGGTAAATACTGCTATTTCCATTTTGTGGATGAGGAAACTAAGATCCAAGAAGTTTATCTTGGGTCATCTGATTCCTAGAGTAGTACTTTTCCCAGAATACCAATATTCCCTGTGCCTTGAATGTGTCCACAGCATAGCAGTGTGACAGAGAAGGGAAGCCTCTTTTTCCAGGGTGTGGGAGTGAACATCTCCTATGTGTGTTCTACTGAGAGGTTTGCAATATAGAAAGAAGAACTCCAATCCATATGCAACTGGAAACAGTAAAATGCTTTGTTCTTTCTTCCCTCACCTTTGTGACACAGGTTTAAGAAAAAATATGAGAAAATTTTCTTCCAGAATGTTTTGTTTATCAACTTCTTTTCTGTGAATTCATGAAAGAACACTATGTGATCCTAGCAGAATACCATGGTCCAGATTGAGGAACTGCGAACCATGAATAGAAACATTTTGTAAGTGATTGAAAAGGATATTCCTAAAAAGGTAGTTTATTAACATGGTCCTAGAGGGTTTTAGGGTTAGTAAAATAAGTCAGATAGAAAAAGACAAACACAGTATCACTCATGTGATACATAAAGAAAAAAAAACCAAGTAAACTTAAAAACAAATTTTTAGACTATATGACCATATTTGTGGTTATTGGGGGGGGGTAGAAGGTAGAAGATAAATTGGGTGAAAGGGGTCAATTGTATGACAAAGGATAGAACTGGACTTTTAGTGGCAAACTTAATGTTGTATATATAGATGTTGATTTGTAATGATGCACGCCTGCAACTTACATACTGTCAGAATGCAGTGTTACTTCAATGACTTTTAATGTGTTCATGGCTGTTTAAGGAACATTTATAGAAATTTTTAAATGATTCTCATTATATGAGAAACCTTATTTTTGAGACAGAGCTGGCAAATATGAAAAACTCAAAACGTCTGCCTTTTTCACTTGTCATCCTTCATCTTTGACAGCTTCAACAGCCAAGTTTCTAAGTCTTGGGTTATTTTTGAGATCTTTTTACCCCAAGTCCTTCTTGGTAAATTTTAAGGTTCTGGGGCCAAACTTAGTAGATAGACTGAGCCATGTTGTGCCTCCTTTGCAGTGTTTATTTGTTATTGTTGTTTTGCTACACATGATTTAGCCAAAAATGTGCAGGCTTTTAATGAAGAGGATGCAATAAGGGAATACTCAGTGTAATTAAAGATACTGCCTTTTCTGATTAAAATGAAAGCTAAAAGGCTCCCCATTGTCACCTCTAACATATATATATATAAAACTATATATAATATATATAGCTATATATATAACTATATATACTATATATAACTATATATAGGTATATATATAAATATATATTTATATTTATATATATATGTATATATATTTTTTTTTTGGAGCTGCCCACTGGGCTGTATCATCAGATTTGAATGGTCAGTTGCCTCTGGGTCTTCTGTGACTTTTTTCTACCATGCTGCAGTCTCTTTATTGATTTGGCAAAGTTCCTAATGGTTCTTTCTAGTTCTCATTCTACTTTTGGTCAAGGTAAATATGAACTTCAAGGTGTAGCTGGTCCCAGTGAAGGTGGGAATGTCTCATTCTTTCTTAAGTATCCATTCTTTTCTAGGGGGGGAAGATATTTTAAGTGCTAAGATTTTGGAGGGGCATAGAGAGTCAAACCTTTTAGAGTCTATGCCTCATGACTGAAGACAGTGAACTCACAGACTTGTTTTATTCACTCCTCTCTTCCTAGTACCAGGAACAGTGTCTGGAACAGAGTAGGGAGAGATTTGTTGAGTAAAGGAATGAAGTGTTGTGACAGTTTAGAGTATGTTTATGGTATATTGGCTTCTTGGGCTCTAGGCTTCTGTCTCCAGTGTTGGTGGTTTTTGTGAGCTCAATAACTGCCATTCTGGTAAAAGCCATTTTTATCTGTCACAAGGGCACTGCAATAATAGGGGGTTGATGTTGGAAATCTATATTTTGGTCCTTTTCATTAAAATGAATTCTTCACAAAAGAAGCAATATGCATTTGCATTGCAAAGGTAGCTTATTTCTTTTTAAAACTCTTGAAACCAGGTAATTTAATTATGTCTCTACCATTACCTATTATCTTCCTCTGCAAAGGAATTCTTTCTCCATTTGACACCTCATACTGGAAGCTAGTCTTCTTATCCTAAGAATTAATTAACATGCAAATACTTGTCTAGAGACAAGGGAACACTGCTTTTTCGATTAGCATTTAAATGTCATTCTTAATGATGTCAGATTGACTTTCTTAAGGGAAAATTAAAATTATATCGTTATCTTCTGGTTATTTCTTAGAGCGTGTTATTTGTGTTTCTGACTATCTGGTCTTAGTGGGAACTCTATACTTTTAATGTTCACAGGCTAATTGTGTAAGATCTGAGACTATACGTGATTGAGTAAAGCCTGGTTCTCACCCTCCTTGCCTGTGGCTTCTACATAGGCCCACTTGCCATACCTTGGACTGCTTGTCAGTAACAAGTCTATTTTCACAGGAACAACACTTGCAGGAACTGTTAACAAGTAAAGCTACCCAAGGGAAAGGAGGAAGGGGTAGAGTGGCTTTCACGGTGACCATGTAAAGAATAAAAGATGCACTTTGGAGTTAGAGATTCATAGGTTCAAGTCTTGCTCGTGTCGCTTTGAAACTGTGTCACTTAGGCAAATTACTTCCTTTCTCTGAGACTTAATTTCCTCAGAATAAAAATATAGAGTAATACTGATCACTGAGGTGGTTGGGATGGTTAAAGATGATAAGGTACAGCAGGTACTACACAGTCAGAAGAGGTTACACTAGTCAAAAGTGAGTCTACTGACTTAAAAAGACCCTAATCTGTAGTATCTTGGTGTGCTGAACATGAATATAAACCTGAAATTTTTTATTAGCTCTCATTTTGAAGATATTTCATGTAATTCATTTTATATGTTTCACCGTGTAAATTTATCCAGTAGGACTGCAACACATCCTAAATCAGCCTAGAATGATGTAATAGTGCATCGCATTGCAAAATACCATCATGCACACATCATCCAGAGTTGATGGCATGATTTTCTGATGCAATGCAATACTACTGCCAGGCGGCTGCTGAATACTACTGTAAGCTGATGTCAACAGTGCCTGACTCTATAAAGCCCTGTCAGAAAGGTTGAGCATTGAAAATATTTCAGAGTTTGTGTGAGACAGTTTAAGCTACTGTTCCATAGAACTGTTATGATTTTATCCATTTAGGCACAATGCAGAACAGTAATGCCTCGAAAGTGTGTTAATAGTGTGGACAATTTCTGCTCTATTTGTGGGGAAGTGACAATTGCCAAGCAGAAGAAAAGTATCACTTCTCAAGTGAAAAAGGCTTATCATCTTGACTTCGGATGCAAGGTTGGTGACCAAGACAAGCCTTGGGCCCCGCATATATGCTGTGCTACATGGACAACACAGCTTTCACAGTGTTTAAATGGCAAAAGATCATCAGTGTTGTTTGTAGTATCCACGGTGTGGAGAGAGCCAAGCAACCACATAAAAGACTGTTACTTCTGCTTGGTTCCTCCTCTTTCTGGTGGAATAATGAAGCAAAAGAATTCGAGAATAGTCTACCCAAACATTCCATCTGCATTGAGACCGGTTCCACATGGCGAGGGACTTTCTATTCCAGAACATCCAGCGGAATATTCTCTTGATTCATCTGATGAGGACAAGGGTGAGCCAACCTGTTCTTCTCCTGTTCCATCAGCATGCAGTGATCCAGATTTTCACTGTGGTGCATCATCAACCCCACACATACTAATGCAGGAAGAACTAAATGAGCTGGTCATGATTTGGACTTATTCAAGAACAATTGCTAGGATCAAGGTTCCAACAATGGACTCTTCTAGAAGATGTCACAATTACTAATATCAAAAGCGCCACCAGCAGTTGGAGCCTTTCTTCAGAAAGAAAGTACTCTGGTATTCTGTTCTGATATTGAGGGCCTCATGAATACCTTAGAAATCACTCATGACCCACAAGAAGAGAGACTATTTCTAGACTCTTCAAAACTGAGTCTTAAGGCTGTGCTTTTGCACAATGGAAACCGTCTTCGATCTGTTCTGTTCCTGTACAGCTGAAGAGACAAGCAAAGAAATCTAAGAAGTAGTGTATGATTTGATTTTTTACAAGTATTAACTGTAGGCCTGTTACTATTGGCATGCATTTTGTGATGTAAACATCAATTTATTACAGATTACAAAAAAAATCTAGAGGGCCTCCCTGGTGCCGCAGCAGTTAAGTGCTGTGCTGTGGAGCTGTTGGCAGCGGCGATGCGAGTTCGATGCCCAGCCAGGGAGATTCCCATATGGTGGGGTAGACCTCTCCTGCCTCGCCCACTTCTCCCCTCAGCAGTGTACTTCTGTCGATCTGCCTGTTCTGCTCCCCACTCTGTCTCTGGTGAGCCCTCTTGCCACCCCATGACTTTGGCCTGTACCCCAGCTTGTACACAAATAAATAAATCTTAAAAAAAAAAAAACTAGAGCCAAAATTAGAAGTTGACTGTCATATTTGTGTTGAGCACATACAAATTGATAGGAAATGACTACTTTTATCTCAGTAACATGACTTTTGTAAAAATTTGTTGACCAGTGTTATCCGCTATAACCATGAACCCCCAATTCTCAGTGGTTTAACTTCAGTTATTTCCTACTTGAGGACTGTGGGGGGGGGGGTTCAGCACCATGCAGATGTGCAGAGGTTCAGACTTCTTTTATCCTGTGGCTTTGCCATTCCCCAAAGCCTTGGAACTCTCCAGTGGATCATTTGTCTGGCGTCAGGTGAGGGATCGTGGTGAGCACGTGGATTCCACAGGAGATTTTATGGGCCGACTGGAGATGGTACAAATCATTTCCACTTGTATTCTACCAACCAGAACTTAATTGCATAGACTTCCTGCTTTCAAGTAAACCTGGGAAATGTATGTCTCAGGAGAAGAACAAATGGGCTTGTTTGGTGAACACATAGTCCTCCTCTCTAAGCAGCTAGTCATATTAAGCAGCTTGTAATATTTGTTGAGTAAATAAAAGAAAGAAATGATTCTCTGTTCATTTTCTTTTCCATAGATTCCTAGGGTATTAGAACTGATAGGTGGACAGTCTTAGAAATGATCAAGGTCCCCCACTCTACCTCCCACCTTTTTTTTTTTAATTGATAGGAGCTTGAAGTCGCTGGAGATGTTCCAATGACTAGTGGAAGGATCAGAACCTGAACTTGCTTCTCCCAAATGCTACTGTTTATTCTATGTTTGATTATTTGAAACGTTATTCTTCACTTTCTGCCATCAGGTTGCCCTTGTCTTTGGCATGTGAAGTTGGGTTGTTTTAAAATAAGGTATTCCTGGTCATTTTAGGTAGGCTTCTGTTTATTTTGGTAGGAGGAATTTGGTATTTTGAGTTATTGGGGTAGATACCCTCCAGGACTGGAGGCTCCACAACCTCTCAGTATTTTGGCCTGAGAGTGAGAATTAATCTGCTCTCGCCCACTGATGTATTTAACCAAACAATCTTTCTTTAAACCCATTCTGCATATACTGAGTTATGCAACGGCATGTGGCTGCAGCAGTGATTAAGATAGAAGCAACCACAGCGTAAGAAGTGTGCTAAATACTTAAACAGTACTCACTGCATAAAATGAGAGTACAGTGGAAGCAATAAAATGGATGTGACCAGCTGCTGGGATGCAAAGGAAGATGGAATAAGAAAAGCTTCATGAAAGAAGTGGATATTTGACTGAATCTTAAAGAATAGGTCAGGCTTATTGGGAATTGACTGGAAACACATTCCTGCATGTGTAATTAGTGCAGGCAACTTAGGTTCGCCTTTGCTGTGCCATGAGAAAAATCAGGGGTGGTAGAGAATTCCAGATAGACAAACCCCATGGTCAAGTTCTTCTGTGTTAAATTAGCATTTAACACTCATATTTATCATCCATTTATCATTTTGTTTTGTTTTTACAAGTAAATAATTACATATAGTAACATTTTGGATATGGGTCTGTCACTAGCAGCAGATATCTTATTGTGAACCAGCAAATTCTTGACACTATCCTTCCCGGCCCAATACACTTTGTGTAGATTTTGTAGACTTGTATGTGAATTATGTCAAAACGGTTGAAAAAAATGAGCGGTGACCAAATGCACGGAAAAGATGAGGATGTGGCCGTTATCATGGACTGGTGGACAGATGGGAGAGAATGTTATAGCAGTGTCAGGGGGCTTCCAAGGGTAGGCATTTCCCTGTGTGACGCTGAGCTGTGTTTAGGTGGCTGATAATACTCAGCTACAGAGGTGCGTGGTGGGTTTTTTTCCCTTCCTAGCATAATGGAGATGAAAGCTGTTAATGCCACGACCAAGTCAGGGTGAAAATTGGTGGTTAGTACACTGAATTACTGCGTCCATACCCTTGTTCAGTCCTTCAAGTACACAGAAGATTCTGTTCTCCTGGAAGGCAGTAATCGTTTCCTTTGCTGACCCAGAAATGCCTGCTGTGCTCCAGCATTTGGAAAAGGAAGGTCAGAGAGTGGAAGCTGAGCTCAGCTGCTGAGTCAAGGAGAAGTGGAGGAAGGGGTCACAAAGAACAATGAGGGCCTCCTTTATGAAAAGAACAAGTAGTTTTTCAAATTCAGCAATTAAGTTTTTTCTACATAGTAGAAGTGACTGTTCTTTTGGAATGTGTTTGCTAGTAAATATCACAATAAGAATGTTTAAAAGGAAATTATGATTTTAAGTGGCCTCCTAGCTGTTCTCATTGATAAAATTTCACTCCAGGGAAAGAGGGTTAATTTTGCAGTAAACACTGAAAGTTAAGGAAATCAACACACCTTTCTTCAGAAGCAGAGATTTTCATGTGAGTATGACTTTTTGAACTTGTTTTTTACTTTTCGTTCTCCAGCCCTTTGGCTCCACACCACAGATTAGGTCAAATTGCAACATCCCAAACCTTCTTAAATGCTTTCAGGTCTGAGGTTTTTTTGGTTTTAGAAAAAACTGAGGCAGATTTCATGGCTCCATTTGGAAGATTGCTCATTTTTAGGTGGTTACTACTGGTTTGTCGTCAATTTACTTTAGAACCCTTAGGACGGCATATGTGTGATCAGTATTGACCCAATAGCATATTATTTTTTTCAGGCCGAAGTCTTTTTCTTTGTTGTATTTGATTAACTACCCTGAATATGTTTTACTACCCCAAAACTTCATTTAAGAATGTGCCATAGATTTGAATCTATTAATCTTTTTGCTTGATTTGGATGTAAGCAAGAAATCTCACTCAGTTTTAAGCCTTTCTAAGATTTAATTTTTTTCTCTGATTTTCTTTTAACTTGCTAAAGAACTTTTAGCATTGCAAGAAAATGTGTTGGGTGATTCAGAGTGTGAGGGAAAGGAAGGGAGCGATTCTGGCACATGCGCACCAGTTAAATAACAACTGGTGGGTATTTTTACATTTATTGCTATTCTTAGTGTGAGGCAATGTAGTTAACTGGGGAGTAAACTCGGTTATACTTACCAGACTTAGACATTTTACTTTAAACATGTCAATATCTACAATGAGGTTAAGATGTCGGGGTTCGCTGTGTGGGGTCCTTGGGTTCCCTCTAAGGAAGTTTTTGGCAGTTTCCCAATCAGCGGCACACAGCAAGTTTACTAAGAAAAAGATGTTTCCATAGACACAAACAGGCCAAGGCTGCATTTAAAAGTGAAAGGAGAAAAAGGCACTGGCATAGACAGGAGCAGGCAACCTTCAGACAAAATCTGCCCTTTTGCCAGATCCTAATAGAGTGTTCTCTGGAGGGATTTATTCCTTTGTGGAATTTTATCTATTGTGAAATCTGTCACTTCTAAGCTCTGGTTGAGTTCGTCTGTAAGGACTGGTGTTTCTTTTTTTTTTTTTTTAAGATTTATTTATTTATGCATATAAGCTGGGTGTAAGCCAGAGGTGGGGGGTGGTGAGAGGATTCACCAGAGGCAGAGTGGGGAGCAGAACAGACAGGTCGACTGAAATACACTGCTGAGGGGAGCAGGGGGCAAGGCAGGAGAGGTTTGCTGCGCATGTGGGGAGCTCCCTGGCCGGGTATCAAACTCATGTTGCAGTGGCTGTGGATAGCTTCATGGTGCTGAGACTTAACCCGTTGCTCCAAGGACTGATGTTTCTTTACAATGACCAGCGATTCTCCATATCCCCACCTCCCCCACCTCCAGTCTGTGCCTACAGATCTTCCATAGCAGGTCTAATTGGTTAATCATTTCTACCCCCACTTCTAATTTCTGGCGTTGTGAAGCTTACATCCTAAATTTTCCACTTGAAGATTCCATCATCTAGGCCTTTGGGAAAACCGTGATAGTATTATTTTGTAGTTACAAAAGAAATTTGAGTGGGATAGTGACTTTAGGAAAATATAATTTAGAGAAAGGATGAGTATTTTTCAACATCCATATGCTGGAAAGAGAAGACAATACAGAAAGAGAGAAAGGGAGAAAGAGAAACAAAGAAAATAAAAGGAAAACTCTGAGAACAAAATCACTATTTTCTGGATGTGTAAGAAAAAAGTGAGGGAACCATGTTAAGAACAAGCATACTTTTTTTAATATATATTTTTATTGTTATTTATGTCTTTTACATTTTGTATTCCCCTTGGGTAGCCCACCACCAATTCACCCGAAATCCATCTCCATGGTCCCTTGTGTTCTTTTCTATTCCATTTTGTGTGCTTTTCCTTCCCTCCCTCCTCCTCCCCCCTGCCATTGTCTCTCTCCTATTTGGTTTCCTTATAGTCCTGTTATAAGTGAAACCATTCGATATTTTTCTCTTTCTTTCTGGCTTATTTCACTGAGTATGATCCCCTCTAATTTCATCCATGTCGCTGCAAATTGCGTGTGTTTATCTTCTTTCCATGATGAATAGTATTCCATTGTGTATATGTACCACATCTTCTTGATCCAGTCATCTATTTTTGGACATCTGGGTTGCTTCCATACCTTTGCTATTGTGAACAGTGCCATAATGAACATACGGGTGCATGTATCCTTTCGGATTAGTGTTTTTGTATCCTTTGGGTAAATTCCCAAGAGTGGGATTGCTGGGTCA